>JAYMTF010000949.1:0-28011 GCA_036897485.1 Pelargonium nanum | reverse complement strand
CGCTTTGAAATCAAGAGCAGTCGTAGCCAAACAAAAACCCTATTCGACTCTCAAAACAGCAGAGAGAAAGAGAGGCACAAACCCTAATTTTTTTGGTCGCTGTTTATACATATTTATATATTTGTCCTATAAACTTTGGTGTTTTTCGTGTTATCTAACTTATTTTAGAAATATCATAAATATTTCATGCATAAGTAGTTGATTAAATTTTTTTTTGAGATTTCATTTTAGAACATTTTACTTTAAAAAAAAAATTAAGCAGATAGTTATTTTAGAATGGGTGGACTAACAAAGAATAAGTTTATAGTGTTATGCTACCAACAAAATCATAAATTATGACAACGAATCATGTAGCGACATGTGGCACTCGAGCGCACCTAAGCGACACACTCAAGATCTGAAGTCTTCAATCGACATAAAGCCCCAACGTCGGTCAAGCGAGAACTTTCTCAATGACAAAAAGTGTCATGAGCTCCTCTGAAGCCCCGAAGGCTCCCTGAAGGCGCACCCCTGGTCTCTTCAAAGTTCAAGTGATATGCCAAAAATCGAAGGTCCAAGAGCTCTTCCAAAGCCCTAATGCTCGACTCGGACGTTAGATGCTACCTGAAGCGGTGGAGGCTCCAAGGGTTCTCAATTCTCCCTACTATGGTCGGAAGGCAGTCAAGAGCTCATAAGCTCACCCGAGAAGGTTAACTCAAATTTCAAGTGGGCCCCAAAGCGGACTCTACCTTCCCACCACCATTGACACATGACAGGATTATTTTTTATTGTAAATACTCATTCCTTGGTAAAAGGAAGTGATCCACAATTCGAGACATTTATTACTTTCAACTACTTTCTCTTTTTAGAAACATTCTCTAGTTTTTTGTAGTTTTAGGTTGAAACTTACTCTCATGCTTAAGGTTTTGCCCAAATACACATTTATGGTTTCCGTTAACAAAGTGCTATGGGTTGTCTACAAAAGTCTGAGAAGCTTGAAATGAAATTGGACTTCAAATATTTAAAATCTCTACCAAGTGAACAAGATGACAAATACACTCTAAAATGTCACAAACGAGCAAGATAAACCATCCAACCATTGGAAAATCAAAAATTCAATTAATTTCAACATCAAGCTACACATCCCAATAAATCTCTGAAGATGCACTTCCTTCAAACTAGCTCAATTCACATTTTACCACCAATTTAAAAAACCAAAGCCACTAGGAAAAAAAAAAAATTTGTCCCAAACTAATTTCCACCACACCAAAGTTCCAATATCCACCAATTTCATTTACTGCCCACAATCTCTGCCTTATACATTTTCCATTATTGGCATATTTAAATTCTTACATCATTGGTTCAATGTAATTTATTTTGGTGTTGGAAAATATGAGAGAATGTAGAGTGGCCACCTGAAAAAAATTGGCCTTAATATTTGCAAAACAAAAAGTGATTGAAAAGTTTAGTTTTTGTCATTGGTTTGGCCTGTAAAGTAAGTCTCTAGCTTTGGAGGAACTTGTAGGGGAAGAACATCTCTACTTCATCTGAAGGTTTGAGTTTCTCTACATTCATATCTTACTTGTAGGGTAGTTCATTGCAAAATGTGACAAATTCATACATGATAATCTAAAGTTAAAAGAAAAAAAAAGTGACAAGAAGGGCAAAAATTGACATTTTCAAAAAATTCCGTCAAAGTTAACTACCGAATTTGGTGAGAAATAGTTAAGGGTAGTCTAAAGTTACAAAAATTGAGAGAGAGATAGTAGGCCATTGCAAAATACAACATGTACATGATAGTCATCTGTAATTTAGATTTATCACAAGTCTAATGAATTTCTTTGGGATAACTTGAACTTTCCAACAAACTCATTAACTTTTCTGACGAGTTCATGAATTTTCCAATTAAATCTTCTAGTTAATAAAGTGGGAAGAAGAAGATAATAACAAATATTAATTTTACTATTAATAAAATTACAATTTTACCTTTTGACTTACTGATCAATGTAATGTGGCGTGTGTAAAAAAATTTAAATTTTATCTTATAGCGTGTTAGCGAGAGTTGACGATAGAGTTACCTCGACAGTGAGACTCACAATAATATTTAAAATAAAGATTGAGTACCACTTTGAATACATAAATAAAAAAAATTGAGTACAACCTTTGAGTACCTAGCCATACTAGAGGTACCAAACAAACTAAACAAAATTCTTTAAAAAATGACTTGAAAGCTTGACTCTTTAAAACATTCTTTTTTCTTTTTTCTAAACCATGAGGTTCCTAAGCAGGAACACAAACTCGCGGTTGACACCTTTAAGCCGTTTCTACCACACATAGGACCACAAAGGCGGCAAAGCTCTCACTACCAAGTTTTAACGCAACTGCATTCTCTGATACTCGAACTCGAGACCTCAAATTAAGCCGGAACAATCTCTTACCAGTTAACCCACGCGCTTGGTGGTGACTCTTTAAAACATTCATCAAGGTACATCTTATTTGGACAACAAGTAAAAAAAGCCCATAAAAGCTTTTATCTTGCGATACTAGGTTTATCCTTCCAATAATACTAAATTTTTGTTCCAAGGCCCAACCCCACAATCAAATTAATGGCCATCTTAAATTTCATGATGCCACAAAAATATCTTCTTTCTCTTTACTTTTTTTTCTTTTTGAAATGATCTTCTTTCTCTTCATTGCACTTGGACAAACAACACAAATATATAGAACAGATATGTCTCTATCAAAGTATACAATCAAAGAAAATACACTGCACTTTTCATAATAAAAATTATTGTTGTTAAAAAATTCATCAAAATGATGTTACCATGTCTTAATGATTAAAAAACAGGACATCTAGATTAGAGTGACAATTGGGATTTAGACAGTGACTAGGAGTAGTTGATTGAATTCATTGCATTATGAAGGCCTCTTGTCAAATAGTGAGTTCATTACAAGACTGATTGAATTTTGTGCATTCACTTATGTATGATACTTTAGTCTATATGGTATTTACCGCCAAGCGTGTAAATTAACTGGTAAAGAGTTGTTTCAGCTTAATCTGATGTCACGAATTCGAGTCATAGAAAATGCAGTTGCGTTAAAACTTAGTAGAGAGAGCTTTGTCGCCCTTGTGGTCCTACCCGGCTCGAATGAGGATTAGCCTGAATGTGGTATGACTAAAGTGTTGATCGCGAGTCTGCTTCGAAAACCTTATAGTTAAAAACAAACAAAAAAGAGAGTTTAGCCTAAATAAAAACTGGCTTAGACAAAACTACTAATATTATCGTGACAATACATTAAAATTATAGGATCAAGCTTATCTTTATTAAGGAATTAAAGTATATTAGGATGGATGAAAATTTTAATTAATAAGATGGATCTACTTTGATTACCAAGCATATACTCAACTTCATTAGATTCAAGCTGGCTATCACTTTTTTACTTTAATTAAATTTGGTCAATTTAAAATTCCATTTAATCCGAATGTAAATAAATTTGGATTGTATTAAAATACCTGTCAATAAAAAATTAGAAAAATAATCTGCTCAAACTCATCCATTTTCTTATCATTATCTTGAAAGAAAAGATGAAATAAATAATTACCAATTATTTGTAGGTTTAGTGGGACAAGGAATCCATATTGTGAGGCTGTGATTAAAATTAAGTGTCATTATAGTATACATAATTGAATATAAATAATAACCATTCTAACAAAGATGCTTTAATTGACTAGATTCATCCAATCAAGAAATAAAGCTAAATAATTTAGTAAAGTGTAGAGAGATTATTATTATTTTGACAGAATGATTGGAAGAAATTCACATGAAATTTGGAGGTTTCTTTGTGATCTTGACCCTTTAATTTCTATAGTCTGTGTGATATATATTTTTTATTATTTTTAAATGGTGTGTATGATCCATGTATTATTGAACAAGTGATAATGGTTACCAAAAGAGGAAAAAGGATTGGATTACACTATCAATTTGGGATACAAAAATGGATATTTTTCATTTAATGTTTTGTACAACCTAATCTTCTTCTTGCTGGATGCCACCACTAATCCAACTCACCATTCTGTAATATGGGTTTTTCTATTGCTTATAAGATAAATAAACAATTACTGTTCAATTAAGTAATTAACCCCTAAAATTGTCGAGGCTTGTTGAGCTAAATTGTTTAGGCGCTTTGAATTTCCTTTCGAGATTTCGAGTCCGAGACTCTTTGCCGACGATAGAGAGCTGCTTCATGTTATGTAGCTCAACTAATTAAAAAAAATCTTAAAATTTGTCTTTTAGAAAAAAACGATTTGTTTTATTAGTATTGCTTTTAGTTAATGTGTCCCTTTTCACATGGAAAAACCTTATAATATAATACTTTAAATCGGATAAAATACGATATATAAGTAAGGGCTTGAAGATCAACCCACCCGAATAAGTCTGACAAAGAGATTGAGAACGTAAGTAACTTGTGGGCCACTCGGTTCGCATATCAACCCACAAGCAAAAAGTTGACACTACCACACTGAGTCATAATGGCTAAAGCATCATGAATAATCAAGCCGAATACACTAAAATTCTTCCCATAAGCCTGAATAATTAAGCCGAAGGCACTAGAATTCTCCCTCTAGTCTGAAGAGCGCGAGCACCTGACAACGATTGCACATGGATCTTACGATGAATACGTTAAGGTCTCTGTCCACCGTTCATTGCCACCACCAGGTCTGCCATCTGATTATGCAGCAAACTCGAAGGATGGTATGAGGAGTCCGACTAAACCACCACATTCCAAGCCAAATTTTCCTTCCCCGCAGCCGTCATTATCGCTACAGACCTCCTGCTGCCCTGCACTAGCACCAATAAAAAAATCCACCGTGAATCTACGTCGCCGTCGTTTTACAAACCCTTACAACACGTGAAATTGTTAACAAGCAAGAGCTTGTGCTATCTACAAGCTAGAAGATTGTCATAACTTTTAACGTTAAGAGTACTCGTACGAAAATCATATCCGACTCTCAAAACGCCAAGCTCTGTAACGTGCAATTTTAGTTAATGTGTCCCTTTTAATTTTATTTATTAAGAAATATTAGACAAGTAGAAGTTACTTCGAGTCATTTCAATATGAAATTATTAAAAATTAAAAGTCGATAAAACACATTTTTATTTTAATAAATTTCTATTTAAATAAATAATATTTTATTTTTATACTAAACTCATAATTCTTCCTTAAAATTCATTGAACATAAAAATACCCAATCCATTAAACTTACTAGATAGCAACTATCTTGTGTACTTTTGGTTTCTTCACATACTTTTGCTGTCCATACCCCTTTATCATTATGGGACAAGTATATATTTATGCTCTCTGGCTGTAGGCTGTAGGCTGTAGGCTGTAGGGGATGAATCTCAATTGCCAAAACCAATAATTGACTCCAATTCCTCATTCCTCAACACTAATGGATAATAATCATTAAAAAAACTGCTAAATGTTTCAAATTTTGCAAAATAAATTATGTACAAAGTGACATGATAATTTACATGTCAAATTTATATTTTATATTTTTTATAGTTTAAATTTAATTTTACCGAATAAGAACTCGATATGTATAATACTAGCACCATTCCATGAATTTCTGGCGCGTATAGAGAGTCGGTTTATAAGACATATTGTACACGCGGCGTATTATGATTCGACCAAGTTATCAATAAAATATTTGATGTGACATGTCTCATTTATTGACACGTCATTTTATACAAATAGAGTAATTTTTAATAAGATTTTAGTGTAGAAATTCCGAGCTATGAGACGTCATTTATACTTCGTCCAAATTATAAATAAGATAATCTTTTTTTAAAAGTATAAATAAGATAATTAATATGAAATATTTCATTAATTAACACATTATTTTATAAATATTATTATACGATATTTGACTAGCATTGTTATGTGTTCTAAATTTTGTACAAAATGATGAATCAATAAATAAGACATAACACGTCAAATATTATAGTGATGACTTGACCGAATTACAACACGCCATGTATGTAATATATCTTATTATAAATCGGATGTTCCGCATCAGAAATTCATGGGAGGATGGTTATACATATATGTCAGGTTGTTATTCGTTAAACTTAAGTTTAAACTACAAAAATATGAAATATATATTCACTCAGTAAATTGACCATCATAGTGTAAAAAAATTATTTTTCATATTTGACACATAAATTATTAGTAGCTAATATTACATATGTCCCATGAATGAAATCAAATATCTTTTAGATAAGCATTTCAAAGTTGTAGGTTTTATCTTCATCAAACTAAGATAAATAATTGGTAGAAATTAAGCATCCAAACTTTAGATAAACACCTAAAGATATTACTTATAAATAAAAACACCCAAAGATATTAAGATATCTCCAAAGCCTTAAAAAAAAAAATCTAAAAATCTAAAACAGCAAGAAAAAGAAGGAGATTTGATAAATACAGGAACGATATTAAAAAAGAGATTGCGATAAACCGCTGATGGGACGCCACGTAGGAAGCAGACAGAAACTTGAGTACAGCCAATACCCACATGGTGACTGTCACTCACCTATATAAATACTTTCCTCCCAAACACCTCCACCAATTTTATTGCTTTTCCAATCGTACGGCCCAAGATTCCTCCACCACTTGTCTCTCTCTCTCACCGTTATCTTCTTCCGATCATGTCTCCCACCTCCTCCTCCTCCTCCGCCGTCTCTGGCGGTGTCTCCGGCTCTGGAGTTGCCGCTGCTGCCAACTCCTCCGCCGGAGAGTTCATGCTGTTTGGCGTTAGGGTGGTTGTGGACTCCATGAGGAAGAGTGTGAGTATGAACAATCTGTCGCAGTACGAGCACCCTAACGAGTCGTCCAACAACAACGCCGCCGGCGCCGACAAGGAGGATGCGCCGACCGGTTACGCGTCCGCCGACGACGCTGTTAAACACAGCTCCGGTGGAAGCCGCGATCGCAAGCGAGGTGCGATTTAGATCTTCGATCATGCGCTGATTTAGATTTTTGGTTTGAATTTTTTATCGGAGATCGATTACTTTATTACAACTATTGTTTGTGCGTTTTTCTTCTTTGTCAAGCATTTTTGCTTTGATTTATCGAAAAATCTGTGGTTTGTTCTGGAAGTATTTTGGATTAGAGAAACGAATTGATTTAGTGGTTGAAATTCAGGAGTTCCATGGACAGAAGCAGAGCACAAGCTGTTCCTGTTGGGACTACAGAAGGTAGGAAAAGGAGACTGGAGAGGAATTTCAAGGAATTTTGTCAAAACTCGGACCCCAACTCAGGTGGCGAGTCACGCTCAGAAGTACTTTCTCCGCCGTACCAACCTCAATCGCCGCCGCCGCAGATCTAGTCTCTTTGACATCACCACTGATTCGGTAACACCATCGTCTTTTTCTTTCCAATTTGAATTGGTATTACTATTATTGAACTTTATTGGACATTGATAGAGATCCAAAACTTGGAATTATGAGGAAATGGTTGAATATGAGAGAATTTAGGTTATAAGTATTCAATTTAGATCCATGAATAGGAATGGGAATGAGAATGAGAATGAGATTCTGATCCAACTGTTTGTACTAAAGCTTTCTGATGAAAATTCTGAATCCAAGTGCTAGCGTAGTGTTAATTTCATGTCTTGAAACAGGTTTCGGCGACGATTCCAATGGATGAAGATAAAGACAATGCATCCCTGTCGCTGCCATTGCCACCGACACCCTCAGAAGCTTGCAATGGTGGCAGATTTAGAGTTGTGTCACCATATTCCGGGACCATATTTGCAGATCCAAGAGGGAATCCAATGAGTCTAGGACAGGTTGATGAAGCGAATAATGCAGTAGCAAATGTCCTTCTCGTTGCTAATAGATCCGATATTAACTTGAATCTGAAGTCACCTGTGGATGATCCGTCGCCACAGCTGTCCCTCAGGCTGTCCTTGTCTTGTGACCAAAGGGAGTCATCACCAGGGCACTCTGCTTTCCAGGCTATGCCAGGGTTCAACAATGGGGAGAGCATAATTAGTGTTGCTTGAGTATGTTCTTTTTGTTTGTTATTTCAGAGTTTGATGCTTTAGGTAAATTGGATTAGGAACTGATTAATGGGTTGTTAGCTCACTGATTTTAATCTATCCTTGTTTCATGTACAGACCTAAAAGTTGCCCATGTCGGTAGCGTTTGGATTAGAATTTTTATCCGAATGAAAGAGAATGAAACCCATTTTCAATGTGGTCCATATCGTTTTTCGAAGTTTAATTTTGCTCGAGCTCATTCATGGTCAAGGCTCGTCACCCAGTTCTATGAATGTGCTTTAGTGTTGATAGAACCCGAGAGTTCTTTTTACCTGAATTGAGTTATTATCTTTTTGCTCATGCTCATTCATGGTTAAGGCCCTTCACCCAGATCTATGAATGTGCTTTAGTGTTGATCGAATCCGAGAGGTCTTTCTACCTGAACTGAGTTATTATTTTTTTGCTCGAGCTCATTCATGGCTCTTCACCCAGCTCTATAAATGTGCTTTAGTGTTGATCGAACCCGAGAGGTCTTCCTACCGGAATTGAGTTATTATGTGGCATAGGAGTGATGAAACCTTATCTAATCTAATCTAATGTTGTGAATGTGATATAGGAGAGATTGTCTTTAATTGGCTAATTTTATTTGCTAGGAAAAGGCCCTTGTCTATTTGGTATATTAATTGTTGTCTCTCCTAATTAGGGATTGATGAACTGGTCTCCACTACTAGTGCTGCTATATAATTGCCTTTATGTATCTATTATTGGATGATGATATGTGTTATATTCTCATATGCGCATGGATGATGTGATTTTGTTTTCACATGGGATGCTGTAATGTGATGACTCATGTAGACGTATTGCATCTTCTTCAATTCATTTTTAATGTGCACATGTGTTGTGATGGTACATGGATTTCAAATGCTTGTTAATAGATTGATGTGTTCTAATATTAGATCATCAAATGGATAAATTGACCAATTTTGCTATTAAGGTTTTATAGAACAGTCCACCTAGTACTCAAGTTTTAAAAGTGACCCATTTACAATTAATTAGATTTAATGAATTCACTTGATTTATCACTCATTTACTAAATTTATCACTTAATGTTTGATAACATAAAATTATCAACAACACAAAAACAAATAAAGAGGTAATAGCAAAAACACAAGTATAATCTACAAATATTTTTTTTGAAAGTAACAAATATTTAATTCTCTTAAAGGTTTCTCTACGTTGTTTTGAGAGTCAACTAGACTTTTTGTTCGGCGACAGCTGCTTTTGATTTTCAAAGCAGCGTTATTCTCTTGGATTTGCATATAAAAATTTGCGGTCTTTCTCGTTCAAATAGCGAGTATTGCTTTAATAACTAGTTAAAGTGTTTTTAGGATTTGTAGAGCGGCGTAGATTCACGGTAGTTTTTTATTGGTGTACGCGCATAGCAGTATGAGGCGGTTGCATATAATGAGAAAATGACTTAGAAGGTGGTAGTTTGGTCAGTCATCGGATTAGCCTTCGAGTTAAATGTTGAATCAGATAGCAGACCAGGTGGTAGCGAGGGACAGTTGGCAGAGCCCTCTACGTGGTTGTCTTGAACTACAAGTGCAATCGTTGTCAATTATTCGTGCTCTTCATGCTATATGTGGGAGGATTCTAGTGCTTTCAACTTGATTATTCAGGTTGATGAGTAGGGTTTTAGTGCATTCAGTTTGATTATTCAAGATGCTTTAGCCATTGTGGCTTAGTTTGTTAGTGTCAATTTTTTTATTTTCGGGTTGGTCTGTAAATCGAGTGACCCACGAGTTAGTTAGGTCTTCGATCTTTTTGTCAGACTTGTTTGGGTGGGCTGATTTTCAATCCCCCAGTTTCATATCGTCTTTATTATCGTTTGATTCGAACTAATAAATTATTAGTTTTTTTCATCAAAAAAAAATTATCCTAAAGAATTTTTCGGAACACTTACCTATTTTTAGGGGAAATTAAAGATGAGCCTATTGAACTAGTCACTTTTTAGTTTTTTTTTTTTTTTTTATATCAACAAGCGTAACAACCGAGATGCAAAACCCTAATAGAGGCTAAATGCAAAAACCAAACGAGTTCAAGAGAAGCAAAACCATTCAAATATATGGTAATGTGTAATGAAGTTTAATTGTGGTTACTAAATTTTAAATTTAGTTAAAAAAATGTATTTAGATATTGAATAATTCGATAATTTTTTCGGATATATGTTTTTTTTTGAAATATATATGTTTTTTTTATATAATAAAATATATATCTGTGTTCAACTTTGTAAAATAATCCATAATCATATTCCAAACAACCATTCAGTATCGATTATCCATTATCCGAACACAAACTATACAAAATTTCGGATCGGATATCTGATGTCGATTATTTTTTTGCAAATCCATAGTAAAATCGAACCAAATAGTTCGGTTTGGTCCGGTTCAATTCCACGGATTTGCGGGTCTACATTATTTTTTGGTCAGCCGTGTAAAGAAGGCACGCCGTGCGCGTGTCCTTCCCTTCCCTGTACTACACAAAGCACAAACACACACACAGCGTGCCATAAACAGAGCAACCTACAGACACAAACTATTTGCAAGAACCTCCCAACCCATCACTCTTCACAGCCGACGAACATGTAACCTTCCTTTCCCTTTCTCATTTTGTCTCTCTGTGTTTTCTCTGTTATTATTCGTCGATTGTGTACCAGAAAATGGGCCGCCGCTGCAACTTCCGGCGACCCTCTTCCTTTTCTGGCTTTATTATATGAAACAGTAGTTTTGTATCCATCATTCTAGTTTAGTTTTATATAAATTTGGTATTTTTTGCAAATTAGTGGTTGATGTTGAGTTGGTCCAATGATTCAATTCATGTCCAGGGCATATTATTTTCAGGGTTTAATGTAGGACAATCTCCAAGTTTTAAGGCAAAAGCCTTCGGAGATGACCTTTTGTTTTTCTAAATTTTTATTGATTTTTCTAGTGTTTTTACAGCCAAAGGAAGATGTAATGGTTAGAACATATACAGAGCCTCTTTTAATTGTATATTTCTTGTTCATGAATGCCACTTAATTTGACTACAATCACTCTGCGATCTCTTGTAGGGATAATTGTAGGTTTTATATTTTCATTTAAAATCCACCATCCAAGAGTAGTTATGAATTGGTGCATTAGTATTCATATCCCATGTTGTGAACACATTGTTACACTAATCTTTCCTTACATTTACTCTCGTGTCCTGACCGTGTTTCTGAATAAAAACATACGTTTTTGCCTAATTTGGCTTTCAGAAAAGGATAAAGCAAATTCACTCGTAGCTTAATTTGGGCGTACCAATTGTCTGAATGTAATGTTATCTACTCCATCTCATATTTTCATGTATGCTTTAGTTCCTTTGATCTCAAGGTGTTCTGAATTCTATAGTCTTTAACTGTATTTTCAAATAACTGTATGACATAGCTAAAGTTGATGATGAATTAGGTTTGCTTGTAAGATTAATGTCATATTTGGGGTGAACTCTAGGCTATGTTATTTATTAGGCCTTTTAACTGGTTTGATGTGTCAATCAATTAGTTATAGTGTTTTCTTAGGCATGCTGCTGGTATATTTATAGCTTTGTTGGTGGCTTTTGTATTTACTTGTAACATTAAAGTTACACAATATCAAACAAAGCCATATTTTCCATTAGAAAAAAATAAATAAAGAAAATCAACTCTTAGCAAAACAATTTCTGAGAAATAAAATGCTTTTCTTTTTACTTAATTTTTTAGAGGTATGGATTTCTTAAATCTGGAAGAATGTATTATTTTATTAATGATAATATAGTGCTTCACCCTCCCATCGTTGTGGGACATGAGGCTCATCTTTGCATGCAACCTTACTCTTATCTTTGCTTCCTTAGTTTCAACCTTTGACCCCAAAGTCACAAGACACCTACTTTACCATTGCATTGGGGCTCACCTCAATGATAATATACAAATATGACTATCTAATTGTTGAATTAGGCATTTTATGCCAAACAGCTTGTCTTATAAAGCTTTTTTTTCCTGCTCAATTATATGTACTTATTCAGCATAAAACCAAAATGTTGGTTATAGGTTAAACTTTTAGTTGAGTTGGTCCTCTACATGGTATCAGAGCCTTCTGGTCACAAGTTGGAGTCCTGCCTCCACCTTGATTGAATAGTATTAATTTCCAACACAAGACAAGAAGGAGACTTGTGCATGAGCCATGGGCAAAGCGATAATGGGCATGCACGTGAGAGGGCGTGTTAGATTATATAATTAATATTCTGCCTTTAACTATGAACTTAAACTTTTAGTTGATTTCGTCTTCTACAGTTAGTAAACATGCTTGTATTCACTATAGCATTAAGTGATCCAGCCCTTACCTCTGATAGCTTTTTGGCAGCTGAAGTCCTTTCTCAATAGGGCACAACAAGCAGACACAAGGAGATACGAGAGCTACAAATGGCTTCACTTTCCTCAGAGCTTGAAAGTTCATCACCGGACATATACATACCAAAGGAGTGGTCTGATGCTGCAGATACAATTGCCTATGATTCAGCCACTTCACCACCTCCTATCGCTGTAATCTGTGGTGCTAAAAATTGTGGCAAGACTACCTTCTCCCGTCACCTACTCAACGTCCTCCTAGAAAGGTTAATGCCCCATTGGAACTCATTATTTGATTAGCTTTTGAACCCAGTATTGCCATTATAGGTTCTTTCATGTTAATTGTGAATTAGGTTATTTGAACTTTCTGTGTGTTGGGATTATATTTGTCTCACTATTCATATCGTATCTTTTACGCGGGTTTACATTAAAGTTGATATTCAGTTGATCAGAATAGCTAAATGCCTAGGGCATCTATATATGCTTTGCCAATTCATATCTGGTTAGGTTTGAAGTAATTGTCTGTATTTTATGTTTTCTCATGTTGATGGTGAAGAGATTTTTTAATATGTGCGTAATGCGAGTGTAATACTCAAAAAAGTTGGAATATGTTATGTGATCAGTTGTTTTTTGTTTCTCTATATATCAGTTACTCTATTTATAAATTGATGTTGAAATCTATACGATTTCTCATGTTGGGGAACTCTAATCTTAAGAATTTGTTCTCTAGAATTGTTGTTATAATTCTCCTTCTTTCTCATCCTCTTTTATTTTGATTCTGTTTTTGTGCTCATAAAAGAGGTCAGTACTGTTTGATAATGCATTTTTATATTGGTTCTACTTCTGCATTGAAGTTGTTAATTAGATTCTGTTAGGTGTTTCTGTGAGTGATTAATCAGTAAGTATGCTTGTTAACTCGTGGATATGCTTTGAAAATGCTAAAATCTGATCTGCTCTTGATATAATAGTCATCTTTCTGGGTTTGTATTTGGGGTCCTAGTTTGAACCATTCTTCTATTAATGGGAGTAACTGGTGTTTAGTTGATTGGCCTGAATATTTTTGATGAACTTATATATGACTTTGTATTCACATGCACTTGACTTTGGTCTGCTTGTGATATGCCCTTCTTCCTCCATTTTATTGTTTTCAGCATATTCAATAGGTTTGCAGTAGGCTATACGTCTGGGTTGTTGCCATTCAGTATGTTTTAGATCGTTATTCTTTAGTTTTTCCTCTCTCTCTCTCTCTCTCTCTCTCTCTCTCTCTCTCTCTTAATGTAGTTGCTGATGAAAAATGTCTCTTTACGTACAAGCTCTCTATTCCTAACTCTAACTTGTATTATGTTTCCAGATACAAGAAAGTTGGTTATTTGGATACAGATGTTGGACAGTCTGAATTTACTACTCCTGGTTTTCTGTCTTTAACTGTAGTTGACAAAGTAACTCCAGGTAGCTGTTCATAGGATTTGCTTTCTGAGCAATCTGGTTAATACATAGTACATTTGAACTTTCAATGAAGGTTTAGTCTTTCTAATTTTGGAGAAAGTGCTATGTGTTCAATTACTAATTAAGGGTGCTTCTTTTTCCTCTCTGAAACAGATCTGACAATTCCATGCTTGAAGACACCAGAGAGGTACTACAAGCTGTGACTAATCTTGTTTCTCATATATAGTATGTACAATCAGGATTCACTATATAGTTGTTTCAAATCTTTTTGTAAAAGCATAACTTGTCATTAAAACTCTGCATGAACATGAACATTCTTTGATTGAATATACCTAACTGGACAACTTGGGCTGTGTACTGAGAAACAGGGTAAGATATGCAGCTAGTTTCCAGCTTGAGAAAATGGTTAATTGAGTAATGTTGAATTTTCTTGGTTCTGTTGACTACAATGTTATAAATGCTAGTTATTTAACACACTTTCATGGTGTGGAAGTTTACATGCCATGTTTTGGCATGAAATCTAGCCATATGATCTATGAAGCTATTATGTTTAGACATTGCTCATGACCTGGTGACCTCTAAGGAGCAAGGAAGGCGTACGTCCATAATTATGGATTAGTATCATGGGATTATTAAGGAGATGCATGATTTTTCCATGTTCCGTTGTGCCTCGACGGAAAAAAATTAACTCAACAATCCATTGAATTTGCTTTCCTCATGCCTGATTCAAATTTTATGAAGAACATATATAATAAATATGGTGACTAGTTGTTTGATTAATAATTTTCTGTTAGGTCCTTTTTCTATGGTGATGTTTCTTCGAAGAGGGATCCAACGACATACTTAACTTGTATATATGCTTTATACGACTACTACCGAAAAGAATACTGCAAATCGAAGAAGAATGCAAATTCTGTTCAAACTGGATTGCCTCTTGTTGTGAATACACCTGGCTGGGTGAAAGGCACGCTTCTACAATTTAAAGTCCTAATTTTGACGGTTTAATGTTCTCTTTTCTTTAACATTTTTGTTTATTATTATTATTTTTACAATAATCATACTAATATTTCCTCATTCTTTTTGTGCCAGGTGTTGGCTATGATACACTGGTTGAGATGTTGAAATATATTTCTCCAACTCATGTGGTTAAAATTAATATATCTGCCGAGAATAAGAACCTGCCAGCTGGGGCATTCTGGCTGGATGAGTATTCTGGTGGGGAAGTTGAACTCCTTGAGATCCAATCAGCTCGTCGGGACTCTTTTAATAGATCGTAAGTTCATAGCTGTTTCCAAGTTTTATCAGGGATTATTAAATCATGAATGCAGTTATTCTTCGAATCATATGGAATTTGTTTGGTTGTTTATTTCTTCTGTCATGGATAGTAGATTGTTATTGGTTAACATGCATTACCTACTTGACCTTGACTGGTTTGCATTTGAATATAGTCATCCAAGTTTTAGAAGTCTTTAGTTACAGCTCTAATGTCAATTTGGGTCTGTCTAATTGCATATCCCTATAACTTTGGACTCTGTAGTATGTAAGGCTTCCAAAGAATTATGTTATATTGGTTTTAATTTGACTAAATTGTTTTGAACTGCATCCTATATTTTGTTGTTACATGAGCCACTCTACACAGGAAATTTCCTCTTATCACTCATTGAATTTGGCTATGAGATATCTGTTTTGTAACATTTTATCCTCACCATGCTTTCCAGGGTGCCAGTACAAAAGGATGGACGTCTTTTGCGTGATTTACGAATTATGGCGTATTTCAGGCAATGTTTTTCTAGTAACTCAAATATCACTACAATCAAGGAACTTGCTCATGCACTGGCCTCCCTCCCTCCATATGAAGTTCCAATATCAAGTGTTAAGATTAAACATCTCCATTCCCAGGTTGGTTATTAAACTTCATTATTCTTTATTTGGGAGTGTTTTGGTTCCCGTTCACTTTTTTACTTATTTTTGTATTTCATTCCTGTTCACTCTTGGGTGTATAAATATAATGCTTGGCTGGAGTAAAGTTCCTAGTCCATATTTTTTATTTCATCTTGGAGGCCTTTCTTATAGGTTCAATTCTTTTGTAGGTCCCAAGTACTGAAGTTTTCTACAGTTTGAATGGAACCATTGTTGGCTTGGCTGTAAGCTCTGATGATTCTGCTAATTTACCCTGGTGTGTTGGTCTTGGTAGGTAATTTGCTTTAATGTTTTGTAATGTTTTTTTTCCATTGTTTTCAAGACTTTTATTGTATAGTTATAAATGATTAAATCTTAGTTTAAAAGAGCTTCCTTCTGACTTGATGAATTATGAACCAGGTATTGTCAGAGCTATTGACGCACTCAAAGGTGTGCTTTATGTGGTCACGCCAGTTCCGCGAAGCACTCTAGTAAAGGTTGATCTGTTTCTACAGGGGTTTATCCAAATTCCCACTTGTCTATTGCAGGTAATAGGATCTTCCTTGGCCAGAATATGCATTTACGAAAGCTTAAAACCTTTTTCTGATAGTTAATCAGTATTTCCAGATCTCTGTACCATCTCATGCTTGGTTTTTCTCTTTTTGCATTTACATAGAAGAAATGCCGGGATCCTTCTCCTATACTCTTTTAAAGGCCAAAGACACTCGTTCATTTCAAGTGTACTAGTTAGATTGCATGAGTGAAATCTAGGTTGTGTGTAAGATTTGAAGTCTTGCGGTGTACTAGTTAGTTTGGGGCTTAGTCACAGTTAGACCTCCTCACCCCTCCCTATAGGTGTGTTTAGTGGGGATCGAACCCGAGAACTCTTCCCACAATCTCAGTCTGCGTTGCCAACTAAGCCACAACCCATTGGTGATTAGGCTTTCATTTACTAAGAAACTGGTGCACGGATTACCTTTCTCTATATCATCCATCAAATTACGAGCCTTCCAGCTTCTTGTCTTTGCCACTGCCTTGGCCCTTAATTCATTTCCCCGTAATGAGTATTGGTCCTTTCCTTTTATTTTAGGCAAGTTTCATGAACATAGGCGAGCTATGCATAAACTCTTCCCTTTCCTCGTCTTTTTAGCTGTTTTCGTTGCAATTCTGCCTCACTCATCTCACGTGCATCAGAAATACGAGTGCAGATATTATTACCATCTTTACAGCTTTATAAATTTTCCATATCCAGCATCATATAAACACGTGCTTAATTTTTACATAAACAAATAATGTCGTGTTCCTATTTACACCATTGGCTTTTCTTTCAGGTTCAAGGATGCACATCACCGTACTTGTCTGCAAATGTGTTATCTTCGAGCTAGCTGACGCCCAGTTGTTAATCTCAGAATATGCTCATAGTTAGCTTTGTTTAGCCATTCAGCGACGTAGTCTTCGAAGCTCGAAAAGATGGATATTAGAGAGAAAGGGCAGCAGTTGGTTTATTAGTCTCCATATACTGTTTTCAACATAGAACTAACTAGTAGTACTGTTTAAAAGATATTGTACTCGAATTCTTGCAGTCTGCATAACAGTGATTGAGAAATGTTAGCCAAGCTTGATTTAAAAAAAGAAACTAGTAAGACAAACCTGCGATGTATAATTATATTTCATTTTGCTTCAAATTTCTTTGAAAATTTTAATTGACAATTGTAAGAGGAAGATTGGGTCGAGGTGAACCGGTCACTAAGACCACTTATAAGAGCGTTCAACCCGACGTCGAGGTGAACTAGGTCACTAAGACCACTTATGCATGACAACCCCATCAACCTCCCCAAGCTGATCACCAAGGTGGGCAAGCTTGTAAACCTCCAACTCAATCCAAAGTGAGTCCAAACTTAGAATGCAGCGACATCAAAGGCCCATTCCGTGAAATTGGAACCCTTCAGCTCGAGCTCCCCATGCTCGAGCCCGAAAAAGGTTGAGCTCTAGCCTAGAATGTCACGACATTGGATTGATTTAGCCCGAGCTCTCCAAGGTTGAGCTCCAACCTATGATGTCGCAACCTCATAACCCATGCCACGACATTGGGTCCTTTCAGCTTGAGCTCAAGCAAGATCAGCTTCCACCATTGGCGGAGGGAGAGGTACGCCATCATAGGCCTGACGTACCCCTCAAATATATATTGTTTCAATTATACCATAACTCAAAAGAGAAATTAACAGAGTGGTTGAAGTTTTGTTGTATTGTGCCTAGTTTGAATCCCGCAGTCATTATTGTTTTGGTAATGATTTTTAAATGAGCCCAACTATATAAAGACAAAGATGAAGTCCAACGAGAACATAAGTACATCAAGGAACCACTCAACACACAAATTAACAAACTCCAAAATGTTTATGTATTTTCGTTACTGAGTTCTTGTGTTATATCTTAGTTCTTCCTTGTGAAAATACGCATGTCTTTGTATACAAATAATTATATAGTCAACAATTGAAAAATATAAAATATAACGTCCACATCAACCACATATTGAAATAGTACAACAAGTTTTCAAACTATATAAAACATATATTTTGTTATTATATTCCATGTGTGGACACAGTCAATTAACGGTTTGGTCAATGTCTAAATTTGAAACTCCTCAATAAATTTGGGGGTATTTAATTATGACACATGCAAAAAGTAAATTATTTAATTTGAAATTTGAAATTTGAAATCATGTATGTGATATATGCACCGTTAAAATTAGTAACGCTTCAATAAAATTTGTTAACTTCTATAACAAATTATGAAACATGCACTGAATAAATAATTATTTATTTCAACATTCATGAATTTCAAACTTAAAATTATACATATGACATACAGATGTACCTCAATAAAATTTATGAGTTTTTAAATTTAATTATGATACATCCACCATACAAATGATTTATTTGACCATTTAACTTTCCTAAACTTTAGTTTATATGTGTAACAAGGGTATTTAATAGATTAAAGATATATTTAATGATATTAGAACAAGAGATAATATGATATCAAACAAAAATCACGACCTAATTATGTTTGAATTTTTGGGTGGAACTATCAAGACTATAAATTTAATTATCGGATACTTCATTGCAAAAACACGCGCAAAAACATATTATTTTGGTCATTACTCCAACTAATTATAACCTTATAAGAAGTAGAATAAAACACGTATTAAAATAATTGCATCACGTTCTAATTAATAACTCGAATTTGCTTCATTTTCGGTTTTCAATATTGTAACAAGGGAACAAATTTATTCATCGAAACAACCCTAATGATTATTAGATATTTTAACGGTAATAACTAACAAAATAAATACAAGATCAAAATGTAAAACGTTATTGGTCATGATAGCTAGTGGCGAATCTATCTCGGTTGGAGGGCAAATAATTTGAAGTAAAACATTATTGGTCGTGATAACACGCGCACTTGTGACAAATCTATCTCGGTTGGAGTGCAAATACTTTATCTACTTAATCATCAAAATCATAATTTAGAACTAGCATTTGTTTAAATTACATTTATAACATAATCAGAGAATAAGTTGCTCCAAATAAATATCAATACATGAATAAATATACAACATGATATAATAAGTACATAAAACAACAACTTAATTAACACACATCCATATTTAAATACAAGAAACCTTACAAAATTGTACTCAAATCAGAATACACTATTGTTGATACAGAAAACAAATGAGCACATACTAAAGAATGAAAATACAGCACACACATAACAAAGTAATTTTATTAATCATCTCCAATATTCCAATCCTCATCGTCGGAATCACTTTCCTCTTCGGATGATGTTTCTTCGAATCCTGTTATTCCTTCGTCGTAGAAAACTAAGCTCTCCACGTATGGAACAATCTCTAAAGTGGTGTCACGTCTTCTCCGTATGTCAGTGCTTCTAATAACTTCTTCTTCCAAATCGTAAGAAACTATATCTCCATAAATAAGTTCTAGTATAAGTTGGCCTTCTAGGGTAATTCCTAGAGGCCTCCTGACTATTACAATAGGCTCCACGTAGTATAGTTTAGTCCAAGACTGAACCACCTCATATTCCATTAGGCCCCATATAGAGAACGCCCCACTAGGATCGTTGTAGCGACTACAAACGATTAGGGCTAGCTTTCCTTTCATAGCATCTAAGAAAAGCCTAGTTTCTTTATTTTCTGGATTAAAATCAGGCAGTGAAACATTTCTGAACACCTCTTGGTCAAAATCAAAGGTCACTACTGATTTTGACTCCTCTTCCAACCAATGAGACCTGCCATTCAAAATGACTAAATTGCGGGACTCCAAAGAACTCAGGTTCTTAGGAAAATCGCCGCGAAACAAATGAAAAGAGTCAGATCTAACTGAGTAGATTTCACCTTTAGCTTGCACAAACACCTCTTCACCCATAACAATCCTAGAGTAAAACACCCTCAATATCCTGTAATCTCCATTACCACAAAGCCCTAACCCAACAATAACTTGTTTATTGCTATCATGGACATGTTTAAAGAGGTAAGAATCATAAATCTTCTTGAACCTCTGGATCGAGGGGTTGTACAAGTACCACAACCTCCCGTAGTCTCTCACCGGAGTGAGGAGGAGAAGACCGTCAATGGACCCCACAAGAGTGCAACAAGGGACAAAATTAGGGTCCATTGATGGAACTTGGAGCTCAGTGCAAACTAAAGTTTTGTTGCACATAATTTGGCAAGTGTCCTCGCCGGGGACGCCGTAACTTCGGTGAACAAGGGTGGAACTGACACGACGAGAACTGTAGTCAACATGGGAGCGGAGGAAACTAGGTTCATGGATGAGGGAGAGCCAAGGTTTACTAACAGATCTAAACCTTAGCAAGCTTTTCGAGGGAAGCTTGACGACAATGTTCTGGACAATCTCGTCAGGAAAGAAACCGGAAAGCGACATGGTACCGAACTAGTTAGAGGTAGTTAGATTAGAACAAAGAGAGGAGAGAGAGCTGAGAAATGAAAGTGTGTAGCTAGTGTTTCAAGTTGGTGTGTGATACTATGTGTTTGGTCTTATTTGTAGATTGAGTTGATGAACTAGATGGTGTCATTTTGGTAAATTTGTTTCTATTTTTTTTAAAAATTTTTATAATTTTGGGCCATGTTTTTCGGGATAAAGAGTAAGGAAATTAAGTTTTGGGAGTTACTTACAGAGTGTTTTTTTGGTGTAACATGCAAAGTTTCAACGGTAAAGTTTAATGGAATCTGTGTGCTAAAACATGTGAATAGTGAAATATTTGTTTAGTATTTTATTTTTTTATTTTATTTGGTAAATCTTTAAATGCTATTCTTTGACTAGAAAATGGCAGATTCATTGGATTTTTGGGTTCATAATTTCATATGTGTAAGGTTTTTAATTAATTGAATATTTATATGTACAATGTTAATAAATTTCTTTGTTGGATAATTAAATTGTTTTTTAATAGTTTGTTAACTGTAACAGGGTAGAAAAAAAAAAGTGAAATGGTGAATGCATAGATTAATGTGATTAATGATTTTCGAACATAAACAAGCTCAATTGGTAAAATAATATTTTGGATCGATCATGTTAGAGTAATTTATTCTCATTTCTTTTACGATAAAATTATAAATAATCAAGTTCATCATAATTGTATGATAGCTAGGGTTTCTAAGTTTATGTTTGAATTCCGATGTTTTAGTGTGAATTTAGAATTAATTCGAGCTCAATAAAATCAATGATTTCACTTTAATATTTGTTCGTAAAAGGTTATGACTAGCTTGTCAATAATATTCTATTTTAAAACTTGCTTGACTAGGTTAAATTACGCGGGAAATATAATCAAGTTAATCAAGTGAAACCATTAAAGTATTTGATCTTACGTATGCAATACGTTAAGTTGAATAAATGTGACGTAGATAGTATGAATCTAACATAAATTTGTTTGAACTGATAATATTTTAACATTTTGACACTTGAATTCAATGCAGAATGAAATCTTGGATTCTATATATTTATTGTGGCTCTGCCGGTGACATATACCCTAATATAAAAAAACTGGAATAACGGTTATTAAATCAGGTGAAACTTCATCGATAAATAATTTGATTGATCTACAATGCTACGTGGGATGTTCATAGCCCACCGTTAAGTAATTTGATATATGTAAGGGTTAATTGGTCCCAGACCCCATGGACTTTCGTGGATTATAGAGATGACCCCTAGACTGATTTTTTAGTTGGTACGATCCCTATACTTTCTGATTTTTTTTTTGGTTTTGGTCTAGGTTACCTGTTGTAGCCTGTTTAACCGGTTTTTCTTGCCACGTCAGCTTTTTTTTTTTGGAAGGTTCTTGAAAGCTGGACTTGGACGGCTTGTCGGAGATGTTCTCCGACCGGGACACGTTGAAGGAGAAGCTCCGTAAATGGTGCGGCGATAAGATTCCGGTGACCAAGCCTTGACATCGATTATACCCATCGTGAACTTCTCCTTATCAACCACCTTATTCTCAATAAACCCAATTTTTTTCAATCTCACATCAAACACCATTTTCACCGGCGAGATTGGCCTCAGTTGGGTGGCAGTTGGCGGTGGGGAACACGGCCTTGAGTGAGCCAATGGTGGAGGATGTGAGAGCCATCACGCTGCGACGGGTGGTGGACGTGCATCGAGTAGCTCCTTGACACCGACGAGTACGAACTCCGGCAATTCCGGCAACGCTTCGTCTTCAATATAGTTCAAGTGTTTTTGCTAAAATAAACTCCATCAAATTCACAAAAGATATAACCTAGTTGGGGCTGAATTTCAAGCATACCAATTCGATTTTTCTAATTATCAATATCAATTCAACACAACAAATTCAAGATTGAAACAATAAATCCCAAATATAAAAACCCTAAACTTTTTCAAGCATACCAATTCAATTCAACACAGTTGTTGCTTGCTTTGCAGCTTCAATTTCTCGGCAAAAACAAGTGAACCAAAGCCAACTCTTCCACAACCACCGCTTTTCGATTTGTTAGTGAAAGAGACCAATTCCGAATTTGGGGATTAGATACAGGTGTGGTTGATGGCGGAGACAGCGGCTGAGTTTGCTGATGCTGTGGAGGTAGGGCTCGTGGCTAGACTGTGCTTTATGGTAAAACACAGTGGACGAGAGATGATTCATGTTGGCGGCTGTGTGCGGTTATGGTGGTCTCCGGCAGCAAGGATGGCGAAGCAGGAGAGGAGGAACAATCTTCTCCAAGAAGAAAGCTGACGTGGCAAAGAAAATCAGCTGAACAGGCTACAATAGGTAACATGGACCAAAACAAAAAAAAAACTGAAAGTCCAGGGATTGTACCAACTAAAAAATCAGTTTAGGGGCCATCTCTATAATCCACGAAAGTTCAGGGGGTCTGGAAACAATTTACCCTATATGTAATGAAATATTTTCTCCATCCGAAAATGGGTTTTTTAGTTTATATTTTAAGAAAAATTAAGAAGTTAGTTACTTTTGTATGTTTTCTCTTATAACTCCAAGGAATGAGAGATGAAGGAACGAGAGCTTCGCGTTGGCTTGAAGCTTGGACGAGGGAGACTCTGACCTTCCTTGGTAGATGACCGGAGGGCACAAAGCAAACACATCTTGTGACTCCGCTTGAAGATGATCAGGGGTGGATGGAAGTACATGGGGAGCTTGGGCTCGCAGAGAGGGCTTGCTCACAAGGCATGATGGCGGGGGCCAAGAGTTGAGGGTTGGAGGTGTTAGACGAAAGAGGGTCGTAACCCCGGGGAACTGAAGCGACCACAAGGGGGGGGCTGTAGTTTGGGTGGAGAAGGCTGGTCACGACGAGGTGTTGATCATGGTGACGTGGCCCATCCTCTTTGGGCCAATGTGAGTCTTGCCAAGTTCAAGCTCCAACGGTCCAATCGAAGAATTTTATAAGCGTGAAATCTCATACGATCAAGCGTCCTAGTTTAAGGCGAATACTGTCTAAACCGCGAAATTGTATATATTTTTAGTTGGCTGCATTTGACCGGGTATAACAAGTAGTAATATCATTTTTTTGTAAATACCTTATAATAGCATAAACTTTGATAGTGACATAACTAAAACTCTTTGCTAAATACTATTACTTGCTTATGGCATAACTTTTTTTTTTGATAAGTGACGGGAAAGCAGGCCAACAAAGGCATGTGTTTCTCACCCCCTACCCCTAGTGGGGGCGTTACCCGAGTTAGTTGTTAGTTCTCCTCTTAAACCCATCAATCTCACCCATACCGTCGGCAATGAGGCTCAAACCTGAGAACTCAAAAGAAATCTAAAACGCATCAACCGCTTGGTCCAACATGCCTACGTGCTTATGGCATAACTAAAACTCTTTGCTAAATAAATACTACTACATAGCAATGTCATTACTAATTTTGAAGAAATAAAAGCAAAAATTCTATAAATTCACATTTCAATAAAAGTGACGAGGTGACATCATCAAATCATTCTCACCATTTTTAATACAACATACGTCGCATTTATTTCCTCAATTCTTTCCACTCTCCGAAACTATGATTTGATAGTTTTAGAAGTATTCATAATCCTATTATGAAATGACCATATTATCCTTTTTTATTATAAGTTTTGGTTTGTTGGGAGACCGTTATTTGAGGTTGATGTCATGTCTTTAACTACCTCAATTGTTTCCATTTATAGGAAAAACCAACATACCACCCAAATTTTCAAAGGCCTTGCTCTAAACATAACCTCTTTCTCTCTCTTCTCCTTCCTCTCCGAATATTCACTTCCATCACCAAAAGAGAGAAAGGTCATGATCTCCGTCCGGTTTTTCCAGACAGGGTCATGATCTTCTGTCTCGTTCTCGATCGTGTACTCTAAGAATCTAACGAGTCATGGCCAAGCCTTCTTCGTTCAGGCATTGCGTGGAGAAAGAATTCGGGAAGCTTCCCCATTTCTTCCTCTACGCGATTCTTGAATGGGTTTTGATCATCTTGCTCTTCGTCAACGGGTTTCTTGCGTTTCTCGCGAGCCAATTCGCCTACTTGTTCGACTTGAAGAGGCCATGCCTACTCTGTTCAAGAATAGACCACATTTTCGCGGACACGGACGAAGATTTCCACTACAACAAGTCCATGTGCGAGATTCACAAGAGAGATGTCTCGTACCTCGCATATTGTTACAACCACCGGAGGCTCTCGGACATAAGGAAGATGTGCGAGGCGTGCCTGCTCTCCTTTGCGACGGAGAAGGAATCAGATGGTGACACCTACAAGTCTCTCGTCGGGATATTGCACAAGGATCTCGAGTGTTTCGTGGAAGACGACAATCAAATCCAGCTCTCGTTAGGGAAGACTCACGAGGAAGTGCACATCGAGAAAAGCAGCATCCATAGGTGTTCTTGCTGCGGAGAGCCCTTGAAAATGAAGACTTCCGCGAAAACCAAGAACAACAACAATCACTTTGTATCAACTTCGTCGTCTAATTACAGGAACGAACACATGGAATTGCCTCATGTTCGTTTCACAGAAGTGAAATTCGACAACGAACACGAGGCTCCATATCACGAGGATCATCATCACTGTGAGTACATATATACACGCTACAAAAAAAACTGTCCAGTGCTACAACCCAATCTTGTAGCAATCTTGTAGAAAATGTACCTACTTGATTGCTACAAGTTTAGGACAACATATACCCTCCAAAAGTAACTTGTTGTAACTTTGTAGCAAATTTTTTATCGCAATCTTGTAGCAATTTTTTATCGCAACATATACCAATTGTTTCGATTTTGTGTATCAGTTAGAGAAGAGTCCAAGGCTACTATAGCGGATGGCGAGGAGAACGAGGACAAGACTCCTACATTTATTCGAGGGAACAAGTTCTTCGGGATCCCTCTTTCGGACACTGTCTCGAGTCCTCGATGGGCTACTAAGCTTTCGAGGAAATCAAATCTTGACAAGACAGACTTCAGCTCCGAGTCCACGGAAGGGAGTGTACCAAACGAGCCGGACAGTGAATCAATCTTGCACCGTTTGAAGAGGCAGGTTCGCTTGGACCGCAAGTCACTGATGGCTCTGTACATGGAGCTAGACGAAGAGCGAAACGCGTCTGCTGTTGCAGCTAACAACGCGATGGCAATGATAACCCGATTACAAGCAGACAAGGCAGCCGTGCAGATGGAGGCATTGCAGTACCAGAGAATGATGGAGGAGCAGGCAGAGTATGATCAAGAAGCACTGCAAGAAACGCACAAGATTATAAATGATTTGGAGGCAGAGCTCGAGGCTTATCACGAGAGGTATGGTTACTTGGAAGATTTTCATTTAGACAAAGACAATGAGTCCGAGGATGATTACCACCAAGACTTCAGATCACACGGGGTTTACGGGCCTGAACGTTATGTCAACACCCCTCGTTTTCTTGGAAGTAGAAACGCGAATGGAACGGGCAATGTGCACAGTTTTGGTGGACCCGAGTCCTTCCAAGAAGAGAGCGAAGGGGGTACCGTTTTGGATAAGTCGTTGCAAGAAGTCGAAGGGGAGAGATCTAACATTCTTGGCCAAATTAAGACCCTCGAGAACAAAATCGAATTGTCAGCAGACGAAGCGGATCAGGACTTTCAGTCTAGTTCTGTTGCGGATCATAAGACAAAAGATGATGCAGGTAGAGAATTACATGTAAATATATACATCAGTTGACTCGTTTTGTATCCATTTTTACATGGTATCATAGCATTGGTGACTAAAGGTCCTGAGTTCGAATCTTACCGTCACCCATATTAAATTCCAGCACAAGGAAAGAAGTGTACATGTGCATGAGTCACGCGGAAAGCAAAAATAGGTTTGCACGTGAAAGGGCGTGTTAGAATATAAAACTATCAGTTTAACCTTTTAGTTGAGTTGGTTCTTTACACACTCGCACATTCATTTGGGTGGAAGTCTTAATCTAATCTCACCCGTCTTTTCTTTGTAAATTGTCAGTAATAACACCCAAGAAAGCGGCCTTAACAAAACAATTGTCTTGCCTAAACGAGAGGGTGAATAACCTTGAAACGCATACCGGGTTCTTGAAAGATGCTGCCAAGACACTTCAGAAAAAAGGAGATGGGGCAAAACTTTTGACGGATATATCCGAAAATTTGCAGGAGCTTAGGCAGTTAATGTCAAAGACGATGGATACAAAGTCGATGGATACATGAGCGTTATCATCTCGATCATACATTCAATCTCGGTAACTTCTAACATATTTTCAGTTTCAAGCTTCCAAACACGTTTTTATGTAGCTTTTTTGTTCGTGGTACGTAGATGTGATGTATATACATACGCTCGTTGCATATATAGCTGAAAGATATAATGGATATTGGACTTTAAAGCTTCGCGCGTTTGTTTCGTGCTATATCAGTTCCTCAGCTGGTAAGTTTTGTTCTTTGTGTATAGTTTGTGCTGTTTTTGCTGATACTAACATGTTTGTGTACTATGTATAGTTGTAGGATATATATGGTTGATACTTCAGAAAGTAGAAAAAGATGAGCAGATTGTGAAGCAACCCACAAAATGAAAGTGTTATGTAAAGTTTACCAAAGACTTGTAGTGATCATTGTTTTTTTTTTTTTCATTTAATTTGACTGTAATGGTTTCATGTGTAAAAGTACAAATAGGTGTTCTATTCTATTTATCTCTCTATTATCTTAGTTTCTCATGAAGAAAGCTTGATTGTACTGCCTATTTATCATTTAAATTAATTAGTTATGATTGTGATTGGGAAATACAAAATTAAATTGATGTTCCTCTTAGATTTTGTATCAAACTAGTTCACTAGATGTATTTCTTTCTTTCCTTGTATTAGGGTAAAAGTCCTACAAATGTTTTAGATCCAAAGTATCTTGAATGACTTAGAGTTTTGGGTCTAGGAGGATGGGGTCCTTGATCATGGATTCTTGGAGATAGCATAAGGATAACACATCGTTAGTAGTATACTCGAGTGTGTACTCAGAAATCCATCTCAAATATAAAAATAAAAATCTACTATACTCAGTGGCGGAGGGAGGGGACGCCATCATAAGCCATGGCGTACCCCAAGTTATATATTGTTTCTGTTATATTGTAGCTTGAAAGCAAAGTTGGCAGAGTTCGAGTCTCGTAGTCATCAAGAGCGGATTTGATTTTAAAATGGGCTAATCTACTTAAAATTCCTTTTTAAATGGGCTCGGCCCATTATTTCTTTTAATTTACAT
>JAYMTF010000948.1:0-28051 GCA_036897485.1 Pelargonium nanum | reverse complement strand
TAAAAGTGTAGGTACTAGATTGGGTGCAATAAAAGTTTGGGTACCACATTGTTGTTTTGCCCAAAGTTTGGGTACTAATTTTGCCTTTATCTCATAATTGTTCTTTTCTATTATTATAAACAATACAGTATAAAGATTGTATTTTATTGTAAAAAAAAAATTGTTGATGAACACAAGAAAACATCACAAAATTTTGATTTTCATGACTAGAGGACATTGGCTTTTTTTGTTACTTTCTCGATCTTAAAATAATCGTCAACCTCTTTAGATGTGTTAAATAGAGTATTTTTCTTATATTTTTGAAATAAGATTATACGTACAAAAATGATATTATCTTTGCTCTTTTGGTTTATTTGTAGCTGAAAAGGAAAGTTGCAACAAAAAAACGTCTAATTAATTTGTTCAAAGAATAATATTTAAAGAGGATGAAATCACAAATATTTAGCAAAACAGTAAAAGCACTATTTTTCTTTGGAGTTTCACATAACGTCGTGACATTAGTCTTGACTGTGTGTGACGATATCCCAAAATATCGTTTCATATATTCCGTAAATAGATTGACAGAATTTATTAAAATGAATTATGAATAATTACATATAATTGTCATTTAATTGTTGTTTTTTATGATCAATTTTATTAAAATAATTTAGAATAAGAGTAAAAGAAATCTAAGCCATGTTATTTTTGGTTTAGGCTAAGCCAAACCAATCATAACATGACACCTCATCAAAATATCACTCATATCCACCCAATGAATTTGTGGGAGCGAAGCGGGGTGTTCAGATTCAAATTTTTTAATGATGTGTCGCTATTTTAGTGGTGACTTAGCCTAAGTCAATTGATTCTTGGCTTAGAATCCTCGTGCTCATTAGAATAATTATCTACCTACTTCACATTACTACAAAACAAAATAAATATAAAAATACTGCTATAAATCAAAGTGAAGTTCATGTAATTAATTGTTGAGAAAAAAAACTCTCAGCCAATAAATTATGGCCAATTAAGTAATGTTAGGTTAGCTATTTACACTCGTATCAGCCCCAATAAATTTTAGGCACGGACCGCCCTGCCCAAATTCATTATTTTTTTGTCTCTTGGCTAAGACTCTCAGCCAATTAATATTGGCTGACATTGTTGATACTCTTAATTATTTAGGATCTTTATTTGTGTTAAGATTTGTTGATAATAATAACTGCAGAGTACAGCCATGACATTTTCGCAAAAAACTCCGATCTGAGGCATCACTACAATTCGGAGTTAAAGACATGATCGATCTCTCTATCCTTTGCAATCTCACACATTGCTCATCGATTCTAAAACCCTAATTTGACATCAACACCATATTCATCCCCAATTCCTCTTCAACACTCGTCCCTAAAAAGCCCTAATTTTAACAACATACCAATACCATACATAGGCGTCGTCAACATGCTAGGCGGGTTGTACGGAGATCTCCCTCCACCGTCCTCCGCCGAAGATGACTCCAAGCCTAGCAGCACCTCCTCCCCCGTCTGGTCCATCAGCGCCAAATTCGCGCCGCCGACCCTCCGCAAGCCCTCCATCTTCGCTCCGCCGCAGACCGTACTCAAGTCCCAGAGCAAGACCAAAACCGTCAATCCCAAGCCCCTCGTATCCGCTTCCGTGGCCGTTGCGCCGCCGCCGCCGCCGGTCCTGCCGGACGAGATGTTGCAGCCTGCGCTCGTCGGGGTCACCTCGAGCGTGATCGATGAGTATGACCCGGCCAGACCTAACGACTACGAGGAGTACAGGCGGGAAAGGAAGCGGAAGGCGATGGAGGCGGAGATGAGGAGGGAGCTTGAGAGGAGGCGGCAGGAGGACGAGGAGAGAGAGCGGAGGGAGAAGGAGGAAAGAGATAGGGAGAGAGAGAAGGAGAATGCGGAGTCGCGGCTGAACATTTCCGGCGATGAGGCCTGGAGGCGGCGAGCCGCCATGAGTGGGGCTGTGCCCAGGTCTCCGTCACCGCCGAGCAGTGCTGACGGCTTTAGCATCGGGAAGTCGGAGACGGGCGGGTTGGGGGTTGGTGTGGGTGGGCATATGACTGCAGCACAAAGAATGATGGCGAAAATGGGATGGAAGGAGGGGCAAGGGCTCGGGAAGCAAGAACAGGGGATAACAACACCATTGATGGCTAAGAAGACAGATAGGAGGGCAGGGGTGATAGTGAATGCCAGTGAAAACAAGCCTGAAAAGAAGGTGAAGAGTGTGAACTTGAATGGACCGCCCACTCGGGTCTTGCTGCTCCGGAACATGGTATGCAAAATTTATCTGCTTTTTATACAGTTCATTATCTAAGATAAGTGTTTGGACATCATTTAGACCTGATTGATGTCTTGGTGCTTTTACAGTGTTGTGTTTAAAATGTTGACTTCAGCTAGTTTCAAGTGCCACTGATTGGCAACTGAATTCATGTGGAGTGAAACAAAAGTTATATTGAAATGAGTTAATTTTTTTCTGGCTGTTGTGGACCTGTGGTAGTAGTAAATGTGTTGGAGCTTTGATATTGCAATTTGATTTTGAGGTTTTTGGAAAATTGTGATAGCTGTAGATGTTTGGAGCATGATGCCACTTGTAGATCAGGAATGTAGAGGATGGTGAATAAGTGATTGGATTGGATTTTTCATGGTAGATTAGTTTAATAGACTACACATTGCACAATGTGCATATGTTTTGAGGAACTTCTAATAAATTATATGAGAACTTATTGTCTTCTGTTAGTTGATTTTATTCCCATGATTGCTTGATCCACTTTTTGGCGGCAAAACTTTTGTTGACTGATTATTTCCTCAAACATTTCTTTCAACTTTAGTTTCTGTTGCACTGATGAGGAACAAGATAGATGCTAGAATTTGTGTAGTCAAGAATCAAAAGACCTTTCAAGTTCAGAACGAATGAGACTTTGGAATTATAATGAAGCTTTAGCTATAGACTGTATGCAGGGTATGAATAGCCCATTTTGGAGTATGCTTCTAACTGGTTTGGTTTCCTTTGGTAGATATTTGGTGTAGTGATACTAGGATGAAGTGTCCATAAGTTTTGGTTTTGATGTAACACTGAAGGTCCTTACAATCGAACCAAGATTCTGCAGCTGGCTGAACTACATGGCTTATATTGCCATGCAGTAAGTTAACACAATAGGCATAAATTTAAGTGGAGCAATATACCAGCTTTTAAGTCTTAACTGCATGAGCTTGAACAGTGAAGATAGATGATGCCATAAGCTTTCCATTAGAAAACCAGTTTAGGTAGTTTAATTAAGAAATAAACTATTTTATTATTGAAGAATGAATAACTGGGAGAATTAGATTCATATGTATTCTTTAATATGTTTTTAAAAATAAAAAATGTATTCTCTAATTTTGGAGTTCTTTTCCTTCATCATTTCAGTCTTCTGTTTGCTGCAACTTGAGTACTTTTGGGGCCTGCACTCCCAATTTGTTTCTGTCATGCATTAAAGTGTACTTATAAGCAACAATCCGCAGAATGTTCTATTTAGGCAAGTAGATAGCCACTTTGTTGGCATGTACTATATCGAGTGCCAAGCAATACAACCATACAAGAGATACTTCTCTATGGAAGTGGTTATGTACTAGAGTGATTTGACAAATGAGCTTTGAACCTATTTGCACACATTACATTTCTTGACCATCTAATAAGGTTCTATAGGATGCAATAATCATACTAGTCCTGATTGATGTTGCATGATGTATTTCTATTGGGATTGTTATCCACTTCTAAAAAAATGTATTGGCGTTCTAGAATTGCTTGCATCATTCCATCTTTAGCTTCTGGCATATATTTGATGTAGTAATGGCCTTGATAGTTTGGTTTTGGTGCTTTGAAGTTCATAGCCCATCCAACGATTTTTCCTATTGAAAATGTTACTAATGTTTTTTTTGGGTCTGAAATGGAGGCCCAACGGGCCGAGCTACACAATATGGGGTAACTCTTCCACTTTCCCATAACCTCTTTCTACCCTCACGTAGCATTTGAACCACGACCTCTGCTAGAGAAGTGTGATGCTTCAACCATTGTGGTGTCCCCTTGAGGATTTTTAAAAGCTCCCATCCAACAAATTTTAGATATTGTATAGTTTCATGCTTGTGGTGATTCTTGCTTGTCAATTTCCTTACCGATTGCTTGAAAGTGATGGATAGAAGTGTACTTACTAACTAACCGATACACAGACCTTTTCATTTTTGTTGATAGCCTCATGTTTGAAAGAATATTACTATAGTTACTGAAGAATCCCTTTGCAGTACAACTCAATTATCGGTCAAAACCTCTAGTCCACTAACTGTGGCACCATGACATATTATGCCATCATTAAATGTTCTGCCTACCTCTACTTAAATGTACCTTTGGATATTCCCATCGTATACCATGGTTTCTTGTAAGGTAATGTAAGCTGCTACATGAAGCTGCATACGCATAGTGGAGAAAACCAAACCTTTTTCCTAATGAAAGTGTACGAATGCTTTTTTCTATGGTTTTAGTAGGGTTTGTTGGATGCGTTAGTGTTTACTATATGAGGGTAACTTCCTTGCAATCTCTGTCTCATGTGGATATTTGTTCTACCAAAGAAATGTGCTTGCTTCTTGGAAAATTTCATGATTTCTTATGCATTTTTTTCTTCTATTCTGTTTCAAGCCTTCAAGGCTTCTTGAATTACTTAACTCTAAGAGTTGATGTCTGTAGGTTTTTAGAGTTTTGTATGATATATGTATACTGCCCATTTTCATAGGCATTAACGTCATATTTGTATAATATATGTATACTGTGGCCAATTTTTTTTTTTCAAAATATAAATAAAATCTAATATCCTACTCAGAAAACAATGTCTCACTTGATGGACTGATATCTGTGAAACTTCAGTTGAACCGGTTTATAATTGTGATGCATAGTTCAACATTCACTCTAGGAAGTCCTGAAAGCATGCACAATTGGCTTGGTTCACATTTCACATACAGTCTTGCAATATTAACTGAAACTTCTATGAAATGCACAAGAAATGGAAGCAAAAGTTTCATGACATTGTGTTGCATGCATGAGTTCTGCAAGTGTGTTTTCTGTTATGTGGTTGTTACTAACTTTAATGGCACATCTATTCCTGACCTCTAAACTATCAGAATTTTCTATTCAGATCCAAGCTTATTCTCTTTCCTCTACTATTTTGACTCCTTTGCAAAGGGAGTGAGATGGCTGACCATTTTCTGTTTCTTTTTGAAGGTGGGCCCTGGTGAGGTAGACGATGAGCTAGAAGATGAGGTAGCATCAGAGTGTGCAAAATACGGGAATGTAACTCGGGTTCTCATATTTGAAATAACAGAGCCAAACTTCCCCGTTGACGAGGCTGTGAGAATCTTTGTGCAGTTTGAGAGGCCAGAAGAAACAACAAAAGCGCTGGTTGACCTTGATGGTAGATATTTCGGAGGTAGGGTGGTTCGTGCGACGTTCTATGACGTGGAGAGGTTTGGCAAGAATGAATTAGCTCCAATGCCGGGGGAAATTCCCGGTTTCATTTGAATGAACAGAACAGAAGAGGAAGTTTTCGGAATGTGAGTCACTCGTAGTGGTGAGTTGATGCAGGGTGTTTTAACTAGCATAGCATAGAAACTTGCTTGCATTGTACTGAAAATTGCAATTTGTTGCCAATACATGTATGGACTATATGGGAATGACTTCAGCAATTTGGTCACCTATTTAAAATTAGCCTACCTGTGAAGTGTTAAATGGATTGATTTACAAAGGCTTTTCTTGTTTGGTGCTCAAATTCTACAAAAGTGAAAAAAGAAAAGAAAAAAGAGTAAGCTTCAAAATGAAAATGCAGCATAGAATAATATTTGATCAATATATTATATAACATAACCAAAAAGAGGAGTTGATCAGCCACATTAGGTTGCCATATATGCATGCGTGTTCATATCAAAATACTCACACCAAAAACTATTCCTAAAAAACCCTATAATCAGTACTAAAACATAGATTGTTCTTAATTATATACTGCTACTAAAATACTAATTATAGTAATAATCCCGTAATTAAGGTGGTTAGTACTAAATACAGTTCAATTTAATTAAGCACGGCGTGGAGGAGAAGCTACAGGCGTGTTGTCATTAGAAGCTCTCGTCTCCTGATCTCCCTGGTGCTGCTGCAAGTACATGTTGTGGTGAATGTGGTGATACCCAAGCACCACCGTAGCTCCTCCTCCACCCAAGGCCGTCCGGTCACCGACATTAGCGCCGCCGCCTCCGGTGGTGGTGGTGGTTGAGGCGTGGAGACCACCAACCGCTAGCCTCCCATACATGTAGAGCTCCAGGGGTATATTGCTGTTGCTACGCTGATCATTTGTTAACAACATCTCTTCCTGTGACGAAACAGCACCGAACCTACCAGAACTACCTCCACCAGCAGTACTCACCATTGCTGATACAACATGATCTCCTCCGCCGGTAGGATTAGGAGGAAACCGGCGAGGCGAGGCCGTAGTGGAACAGTCTCCTCCGACTACCACTACGCTGCTCGTCGGAGTCGCGGTGGCGCTCCCTCTGGCGCTGCCGCACACCGGACAGCCAGTTGCCATCGAAGCCGCCTTGAAATCAAACAAACAAATTAAAGCCTAATTCATGAGAAACTTCAGTGGTTAGAGATTAGGAATTGGAAGGAAACCTTGGAGGTGGAGCGGTAGGTGGTGCCGTCGGGCTCGATGATCCAGCCGGACTCCTTGGCGAGGTGGCGGAGAACTTCGTTGATGTCGGCGCGAGGAGAGAGGTGGTAGCCGCCGTGCTTCCTGAGGCCGTGAAAGATCTTGGTGGTGATGGCTCTCCTCTGCCTCTCTCTCAACTTCGTCTTCTCCTTCTCCGTCTCGCTTCTCGTCGCCGTCGTCGAACCACCGCCTCCGACCACTCTCTTGCCGTGCGATCCCGCCGGTGGTTGCTGCTTCATCGGAGAGTAATTAATGCTGTGTTTCTACAAATGATGAAATGAATCGATGCTGTTCTCTCAGCTTTTTTAGGAGGTTGTTCGGGTCGGGTACGATCCAATTAATTGTGATCGATCCTACGGCTGGGAGTGGTCAGGTGCTGCATCTGTGTCTTTACCTTTTGCATGACTACTCTCTTCACAAAATCACAAATGCATGTGTTGATGATTTGGTTTTCACGCGGCAGGGGATGGCGCGTGAGAGAGACAATTGGAAAAAGAATACGGAGTGGCGGCTGATAGCAGAGCAGCAGTTCTATGACTGTGATTGGTGGGTAGCTAAAAAGGCATGATTAACCTCTCTCTTTCATAGCGATCTTATCTCTTTCAATATTGTAATTATATGGTACCGGTCTGGTTTTTAGAGACCCGGAAATGGAAATGAGGTAGAATCCAATACGTTACCGGTCCGGTTTTTATGAGACCCAGAAACAGTAGGGGTGTAAACCAGTCGAGCCGCTCGAACTCGGCTAGTTAAATATTTGGCTCATGCTCGTTATAGTCAAGCTCGAGCCTATGTTTGAGCTCGTTTAATAAACGAGTCGAGCTCGAGTCGAACCTTTTGTGATTTGATAGGCTCGGGAGCCAGTTCGTTATTATTTTTAATATATTTATATATAATATTAAATGTAAGTTTATATTTTTTTTAACATGAATACATATTATATTTTACCAATGTTTGTCTATATACCTTTCTTCTTCAAAATTGTAAATAAAATCGATAATCGTTATTTTATGAGTAACTTATATAATAATACTTCCTTTGTTTCAAATTAAATGTCATTCTAAAGTTCGTTTTTTGTTTCAAAATAAATGTCACTATCTACTTTTAACATACATATACACATGATTTTTCCATAATGCCCTTTGTCATTCATAAATAGTAATACTCATAATAATGACTTTTATGTGGAAGATGAAAAGTTTTAGCATTAAAGTAGAATAAATATATTAGTAGTGGACTAGTAATTATGAGTTTAATGTCTTTATCTAAGGTTAAGAAAGTCATTTTAACATATTTTCTTACTTTTTGTGAAAAACTACAAAAAGACATTTAATTTGAAACGGGGGAAGTTGTTAGTAATAATTTTTAGACATATATAATGTTAGAACTAATTTATACTTATCTTCTTTGAATTTTAATAAATTTCAGTTTATGATTAATTGTCAACGAGTCGAACCGAGTCAAGTCGAGCTTAACTGCATTTTACCGAATCAAGCTCGAGCCCTATTTTATAAGCTCGAGCCAAACTCGAGCTAAGTACGAAAGTGTCGAGCCGAGCCATGCCAATTTTAGGCTTCATTTGGCTCGATTACACCCCTAAGCAGGGGGAGTGAGGTTCAACCCAATCAAAATCGGTGACCGGTTGTCAATTTTTTTTTTCTTTCGAAATTCAACTTATAAATTGAATGTGAGCCTGTTAAAATGGGCTTTTCCATGGACAGCCCATATATACAAGTTAAAAAGAAAAAGAGAGAAGGCCCATGTGCAATTAGACATAACATATTATAAAAACCTAATCAGTAATGTCATAATGTCATCTTAACATACATGGCCCACGTGATCCGGTGATCATAGTGACCCAAACCACGTCTCCTAGACCACATTTTTTTCGAAAGGAGTCTCCTAGACCACATTAATTTCTGCAATACCTTGAAAGAAAGAAAGAAAAAAAAGCACAGTAGAATCAAAGACAGCAAGGTGTTGTCTTTTATATTTCATGTGGCACAACTAAGATATATAGTGCGATTTTACATCTTGAAGGTGTTTTAAGTAATGTTACTGAGGCACTTCAAGATCCGGCCTCTGATCAACTACTTCTTTGGTTGAGTCATCTGCAAATGCATCTGGATAGGTGGCTGATATTTTTGACTTCATGCTCCTGTATACAACAACACCATATATTAGCAAATACTCTCAGCATTGGATTCCCTCTGAGGTCTCGACTCTCGTGTTCGAGCCTCCGTGGTGACGGTATACTATATATATAAAGTTGCCGAGCAAAAAGAAAAGGCAAATACTCTCACATTAGTCACATATGATAGATAATAGCTGTCATGCTAAGTTTAAACAATAACTATTGGTCTAAATTCAGTTCTACTACATATATAATCAGACACATCAACCCGCTACCAGACTTTTGTATAAAACCTATATTTGATGGAAAACCATGCTAAGAAGCTTCAATTAGGCATAGCTAAAGAGTAGCATTCGACCCGAATCCAAACAGTTCTGGGAAACCATCCTTGAACACCAAGTTGCTGCAGTAAGAAATAATCCTCTGCTAAACTTCTCTCCGGTTTGATGTATCTTATTAACTAAAATATGGAATTTAAGAAGAATAAAAAAGAAATTGAATCTAGAAGAGGATACCCTCTCATGTTAATAAAGAATAGCACTTTCTGCACAAACAAATGTGATTATCTTAGGTACTTTGGCTAAACCCAACATGGTTGAATTTGAAATGCCAAAAATGAGATAACGATTTTGAAGTAGAAAGGTACCGTAGCTTAGAGCTTTAGGTAACTAATTTGAGTCACTGCTTTCTTAAAAACGACTGCAGACATCTTACATGATCCGGAAAGTATATTCCAGAAAGCTTTACAGCTTTTTTCAAGTTATGCTACCTCTCAGTATATTTCATCCAAAAGAAGGATGTCCTGCCACAAGTGAATGACTTTAGACTTTAGTCATACCTCACATTCTCAGTTTTTTAAAGTGGACAGTGGAAGCAGAGCATGAAATCTTTTTGGACATAACAAACGTTCCATCACACATAATTTCCTAGGAATGTATTACACTGGACTACAAAAATAGACATATCAGAACAAGGACCTTAAGGTGGCATGTGTTGTTAAGAGATATGCTGATAAATATCTAATGCACCTGTCAAATGTTTCAAGCTCGAGAACTTCACTCTGTCCAAGTGAAGAAAACATGTACAGAGTAAATGCCCAACACAATCGATAGGCTACAACTATCTCAAAGTGAATTACTTAATAAGCTAGAACAGTTCAAGATAAAATACCATTCACATGTCATGACAGGCAACATGTATTTGAGAACAGCAATTATAATTACATAACATAATTATTTAAACCGATAAGAACAAACCAAAAATAAGTGCTGAGATACCTTAGCTTCTGAAATATATAGTCAAGGTCGGATTTCATAGACTTCAAGAGACGTGTATTTCTTGAGAAGTCTCCTGAAACCTCAGCAAAGCAATGCTCTGAGTATTCATTAAAATGTGACAGGACTGCATTGCTGTCTTGCAACCTTCCCAATCTGCAATTTTATACACAAGGTAAAGCATGTGGCATGGAAAGCAATTTGTGACAAGGCATTTTATACACCAAATTCCAGGTGTTCTTTAAATAAGCAACTAATGGCAAGGCAAAGATAAATGACGCGCAACACATTCTCTGGAACAGGTAACCACCCACCCATACATTCCATGTGGGGAGCCAGGAGGCTGTATATTACCAACACAATTTCCTATTCTGTATTCATTTTTTTTCTAGAAAATAACTTGTATGCAACTCGTGAGTCATGACATGGAAGGCTATCACCTTGGAGCCATTTCTTCATTAATGTGCAAGCTGAGAGCCATGATGGAGAATAAAATCAACCATGAAACTAACTATAATGTTCGGCTAATCAAACCTGTGCACACATATATAGGTCTAAGCAGATGAAGATCAATCCCCTAACAAGCACTTGCCAAGAAGAAGACATGTGGAAACAGCTAGAGTGGCCCTCCTTCAAATTGGGTAATCTTTTCGTTCACAAGTTGTAGCCTGAATTGCATATATATTCTCAGAATTGCTCTTGCCATCTGCAATTTGCAACTAAAATTCCACCTTCTATTTGAAACAAAAATTAGGTCCAACACGAACTAATATAACCTTTTCTTTCTGCATAAACCTAAAACCATGTCATCTCAAACCCTCTATATATACTGCTGGTTCAAAACTGATTGTAGATAGTCCAATATCTTCATATTAAGAGCTATTGTGCATATCATGTCATATTAATTAAAATCACAATCTGCCATAACTGAATTTTTAACTCGACCATTCACCTCACTAGTTCCACCTCACTCCTCAAGCTTCAATTTAGGAAAACATTTGAAGAATCCTGTGTAGGATCAAGCCGATACAACTAAACCATTACTATCTTCACCTCTAATACTTGAGCTTCCAACAATAGCTTTAAATCTATGTCAATGGATGGCAAAGGTACAGATAATTCACAAATTAACAATTGCAGGGTTCAAAAGCTGAACTTGCTATCCGTATTATAGTGACTAAAATCAAATATGAACATCATCAAAATCTACCTGAGCAGCTTCAAAATTTATCAAGCAACCAACAAGAAAATTCATTAGACTCTAAATATGAATTAAGATAATGCGTTTCTAAACCTCTTTCCTTCGCATAGACATACATGAAAGTTGAAACAAGATTCAAAATGCAGCTGCATCCATTATTCCAATTTCATTTGCTGAAAATACTTACAGTTCCACGCATTTTTCAACAAGACTATCGAAAATTGCAAAAATTTGCAAATTAATTGAAATTTACCGCACCTTCAATTCAAGGATGAGCACCAAATTAGCTCCAGCACAAAAATTCAAAATATATATATCAGATTTCGAAGACAAAGCGGATTGAAAATTTGAAATGAGAGAAAATTACATGAGATGCTGTGCTTGCTTGAGATTTTCGAGATCGTCGGCGTTGACGAGGGTTTTGAACTCTCTGGAAACTTGCTCCGACGTCGCTTTGATCGCTTCTCGCTCCTTCTGCTCCTCCATCACTCGCTTCTCTGCCTCAGATCACCGAGCGACAACACAAGCCGAGCGTATTGAATTGATACATTTTGGGCTTCATATTGGCCCATCTTAGTTGGTCATGGGTCCAAATTTGGGCTTCAAGCCCAATAACTTCGTGGGATCTTTAATTGGTTTTGCCTACTTTGTTTGGTCCAACCTATTATGAGAATTAAATAATTGTTCTTTAAGTAGTTGTATAGTGTAATAAAAAATGTTTTCATTAAAATAGTATAGTACTAAAATTGATCATGAAGTAGTTGAGATAGTCAATGTAGTTTATTGCTTATTTAGCACTTGCTCATCAATACTTACTAACTAGTTGAATGATGAACATAAATTTAAAGGCAAAAACAAACCATAGATTGGTCACAACTCCAAATCCAATTTCAATTAGAAGGTTTGATGCTTTGAATGCACCAAAATAAAAACACCAAAGGTGACAACAGCTTGTCATGAAAATGAATATTTAGAAGATAAAATATCTAATTTGTTCCCTAAACATTCGTGTTTCGACCCATTTTAGTCAATTATTTTTTTATCTAAAAATAGTTCAGGAACTTTCGTGTTTCAAACCATTTCGCTTCCTGAACTTTTTTTTAATCTAGTTTAGTCCCAAATTTTTTTATATAAGCTCTAACGACAATAACCATTTTAGATCAATATTTGAAGTTCATGGACCATTTTAAATCAAACAAAAGTTAAGATATCAGATTAGGTCGAAACACGAAAATTCATAGACTAATTTAGTTAAATATAACTTATAAACTAAATTGGGTTGAGATATAAAAATTCAAAAATCAAATTTGATTTTTTACCTATTCAGAAATTGCAAATGAAAAAAAGGAGTACATTATACTCTAAATTTTCCTTTCCAAGCCAAATACTAGTAATTATTGTAGTTAAATCATGTGTGGTCATGATGTCTAATGGAACACAAAAACAAGAAAAGCAAAATCTCTTCCCTTTTCTTGTCTATCAAGAAAAAATAAAGGCATCCATGCAAATTTAAAATGCAATGTTGAATATATTGACAACCATTCAAGTTGAGAGTTCCCAAACCTGTTTGTTGCAACAAGTCCCAGAAATGTTTGGTTTCAACACAAAAACCAAAGAAGAAAGAGAGGAAATAAAAAAAAGGCATCAATCATGAAAACTCCACCTCTACAAGCAAAACCCCAAACTTCCACAGCACAAAATCTCATCAATTTCCCAAACCAAAAACAAAACCCTTATCTCAGTTACCACCATCATTCCCTTGTCTGCAATATGTTCTAAAACAGAAACTTCCTTTTTTCAAAAACATGAAACCCAATTATTCACAAATCAAGAAACTTCAAGCTAGCTAGTCAAAACCCTAAATCAAGATCAAGATCAAGATCATGATCATCATTCATAGCTATAGCAGCCTACAATAATACAACATTACAAAAGAAAAACAAAAATCTAAAAACCTGCAACAAAAAAGATCCCATATTTTCTTGTGTTTATCAACAAAAAACAAAAAGGCTAGCAGAGCAGCCAGCTAGGTTGAAGAGACCACACCAGAAGATCTTTCAACTTTAATGCGATTCTTCAATTCTTGGATTTTGTTTTCAATTATAAAAAATAAATAAATTAAAGTGTGGTATATATGGGCCCAATTAAAAGCACGCTTATCTGGTTAAATCTTATTAAACAAAAACACAAGGTGATGGTCATAGATGATGATGATGATGTTATGTATGTGACATGACAACATCATCTATGTATGGATGGTATATGTATTTGGGTTGGTATATTGTAGGTGGGGCCCAGAATTGGAATTGGATGCACTGAATTTTTTTTTTTATTGTTTGGAGGGATTGACAAGAAATGAACTGCACGGGTTCTCTGATTGGTCAGAAAGTGCTGCCTCTTTTTTGGGATTTCATTTTCATTTTCTGAATTCACAACTTGGAACCTTTATGTGTACACTGTTTCTAATGTGTAACAAATTGTTCACAACTCATCCATCGTAATTACTCTCTACAAACCCATGTTAATAATAAATATCAGGTAAAAATCGAATTCGAACACTAATTTTCGTGTTTCAATCCAGTTTAATTTTTAAATTCATAATTGTCTTTAGTTTTGGTGTTTCGACCTTGTTTGATATCTGAACTTATATTTATTTTAAAACGGTCCCTAAATTTTTAAATATTGATCAAAAATGGTCTTTACCTTTAAAACGTATATAAAAAGTTCAAAAACCAAGTCAAGAAGCATTAACTCTAGCTAAACTTCAAATTGGATTAAACAAGCAACTTAAATATGGTGGAGGAAGGGGTAGTTTGGGAAATAAGTAGGTTGAATTTGACTTACTTGGAAGGTAGTGGTTAAAACATAAAATCAGCAAACAAAAATGTGTGTACAGCATGGCAGTATAGACATAATAAAAAGTGTAGTAGAGTAGTAGCAAAGCAAGTATAGGTAGGCAGGTGAGTGAGTAGTAGGTAGTCCACAACTAGTCCTAGTATTGCATAGTAGCCACCCAGTGTGGTTGCAGCAAAACAGCAGAGACTGTAGCAGTAGCAGCAGCAGCAGGAGCAGGTCAAGCCAGGACAGCTCAGACCAGACCAGACCTGCAACTCCAACAGCTGCAACAACATGAGAGAGAGAGAGAGAGATGATGCCATGTAATGTATCATCAGCTACATACATTACCTTCCATTTTCTCTTCCTCACCCACAAACCACAGTGTCTTCTTCACTAGTAGCTACCTCACCAGATTCTTCTTATTTTGCCTTGTGCAGTGAGTGACTGGTCTGGAGTCTGGACTGGACCACCCTCCCTCCCCATACCACACCAATACATGCAAACACATGACACATCTTTCATCTCCCTTTTTCTTGTTGCTAAAATATCTCAAATACAGTGTCTCAACTTTCCAGTTTCAACACAATTTGATGTATTCTTTTTTTTTTAAACCTAAATACTCTCTGAATTTTTGTGTAGAGTTGACGAAAAGGTAACCGATCAGTTGAAAACTCGAAACTCAACTCATTTCGGGTCGGGTCGGCTCTGAATTTATCAACCGGGTTCAATTTGAATTAATTATGCAATTTTTGGATCGGTTTATGGTCGGATCAGGTATACCTATAGAAAACAATGCAATTTAAGTCTACAACTCGTAACCCGAAAATCCTATAAAGTTGGGTTAGGGTTCAACAACCTGAACACAACCGACCCTAACTTTTATCACCTCTACTTTCGTGTTTCGACCAAAAATAGTCTATGAACTTTTGATATAAACTCTAAGGGTATTGATCATTTTGTGTCAATATTCGAAAGTTCATGGATCATTTAGGGTTTAAAAAAGTTCATGGACAAATTGAGTCGAAACACAAAAGTCTATGGCCTATTTTGGGTTTTAAAAAAATATAAAGATTAAATTGAGACGAAACACAAAAATTTTGGGACAAAATTAGATCTTTTACTTCTTTTTTTTTTTTTTTTTTTTTTTTTTTTTTTTCTTTTTGGCCACCACAAACACAAAAATAACCATTTCCCTCTCTTTGCTCCTTTTGTTGGTTTCTAATGTGCTCCCTCATTTTGGTTAGTTTTGTTTGTTGTGTCCTCTTGACCATTCATTACATTGTACACAATTAGGTCCCCTTTCTTGACTTTTGGGTTCAATTGTTCTAAACAATTTTAACTATGAGTGCAATTATATAAGAGATCATTTTTAGCCTCTACATACATAATCATGTAATTATAATCCAAAAGCACAAGCATCAATCCTATGTTCCCACCACTGAACCAACAAGATTTAAAGAAAGAAAACAAACAGTATTTTTGCCTGTCTTTCTTGTTTTACTGATAAAGCTATGAAAGTGAAATTTTTAGCATAAAATCAATTTCACCAAATGAGCCAAACTTAACATTGACAAATAATAGAATTTGAAATGATGAAACCTCCATTGCATGAAAGATAAGTTTATCCTTCAACATCACATTTATGTAAAAAAAAAAAAAATCTTTTTCTTTTTGTTGGCTCAATAATCATTAATAAAAAGCTACCAACTGGTTTTAGTACAAAATGTGATGGTACATTGAGCCTTTAACACAAAAGGAAAGGATCATTATGTTTTCTCAACAAGGATAGATTTACCAAGGATTCTTCATTTTTTTTAGATTTTGCTTTGATCTCTGTATTTATTTAACTCCCAACTGTTTTGCAATAAGTGAAGCAACTGTGTTTTATATCTCTTTTCCTAATTGTTGCTCATTCTTGGTACAGACTGATGAAGAAATCAAGAGGAAACAAACAAAATAACACAGAAGAGTTCACTTTTTGTGGCCACCACCACCTCTTGTCCTCTCTTTTTATCACCATTAACACTGTTTACTCATTAAGATTCTTAAAAGTTGAAGCCACCTCCAAAACTGTAAAACACTTGCTGGTGAAAAAGATCAGCAGATCAGGCTTGGAACCAAAATGAGAATCTTCTGATATAATCAAGACATTTTCTTGGGGAAGAAAAAAAAATGGTGTTTTTTCCTTGTGACAGGACAGCACAACTGATTGTCATTGTCTTGTAACAATGTTGCCCAATCAGAAATCACATGCTTGTACCTGCTAAGCCAACTCCAGATTAGGACTTGACACAAGAACATGAACAAAAAAGAGCCCTATGGACCAACTGAGAATATTTCTATTTACATTTAGTAGTTCTGTGAAAATTTGTACCCTTACAGGCCAACACAGAATGCTAATTGATAGATAAGTGAAAACCTCAAGATATGGACCACAATCCATCTATTAACAAAACATTCTGGTAGATTAATAGACAGGTGAACCATAAATCATACATAATTTGATAAAGTGTTCATGGATCTTCACAATATCTAAAGTTGTTTCCTTCTAATACATATTACATAATTAACTTGGACAAACAAGATGGATGATATAAGAAGTTTCTTTCATTCTCATCATACAAAAGTCCAGTTTATGAACATCAAGTTCAGGCAGTGACACGAATCGTCATCATTGAGAACTTTCCATGCAATCGCCTGCTCGTAGGACACTGGCCTGCCCATGCTGGATACGCAAATACCTGCCGGTAGATAAGCAAAACCCTGCACACAAAAAATGGAAGTGCCATTGATCTATCAATAAGGCGAAACTACAAAATGATTCTCATTATTGATCTATCATTCAAGTAATAACTAAAACTTTGCAGAAGGATCCGGGTAATGATTATCTTACCTGCTGCATGACCTTAGAGAACTCTGAGTACAGATTTTTCCGACCAGCTTCATCAAGTATCTTGTCCAGCATAATGTCTTGAAGGGCGACGAGAGTAGTTTCAAGCATGTCAAGCCCGGCCTGGTTCGCAAAGGTGAAAACTGGGGATGCCTGTGGTTAAAATATTCTCTGTTAGTTAACTTTTTCTTTGTTGTTGAAATAGAGGATGTGGGAGAATAGTGTCCACAAAGATAAGTAAGCATTACATTTGTCTTCAAAGAGCAGCACATGATTGCATCTGCATGGTGCCAAAGTTGCTTCAAGACAGCATCGCCACCTTGGGAGTCAACAGGAAGGAGATCTCCGCCAGTATGAATCCTGAATTACACCACTTAAGTTGTTAGCAATTCATAATTTCCTCACCGAAAAACTTTAATCAATGCAATTATACTGTCTGTATATGGCAAACAGCTAACCTAGTAAATTCTTTCACTTGCACAATTACAAACCTAACGCCTCAACCTAACTAGCTGTCACATAACCAGAATATTATGAAGCCACATTGACACTTCGGATGTTTGTATTGCCAATGACATTTGTTTTAGTTCGATTATATGGTTAGCACCTCTTCAGCACACCAAGTTTTTTCATGCAATAAACAAATTCCACTAAAATATAATAGAAAACAGCTTAAGCTAAGCTAAATAAAGATGATGCTATGAGGTCATTTGAGTTCCCACCTGTAGCTACGGCAAATCCATCGGGCCAAAGTAAGAGCCTCAGGAGAACCAGGAAGTGGTTTTGGCCCCAAGTGAGAACCAAGCCGAGAAGGAGCTATAGCCATAGCAACCCTCTGGACAGACCCAACGACACTACGAACATACTGTGGAGCCATAGCAGCAACATTGTCTCGCAAGTGGTTCTCAAATGTGAATTGGAAAGCAATTGTCAAGACTGATCGCTGGTTTTCACCTTCACTGGTTGGACGGGTACTTCCTGATCCTACTTCAAGTGTTGAGGCTAAATCTAGAGTTCGAGATGCGCCAGGTCCATCCTGCAATTATATATGCAAAAATAGATATACATATCAGATATAATTGTTAGCAGGACATATAAAAACATCTTCTGAAATGTTACTAAAAGAACAGAAGCAGCGCCGGCAGATTCCCACAAAACGTGCTTCTTTCAATAGCTTACAGCAAGTCAATTATCAACAAAATTCACTTAACTGGTTTAGAATCCAGTGGTATGACACGAAAGCCTGATGGCAGTAAGGGAGCATCATCTGCAAAGGATTCATCGATAGGTGCAAAGACAAGCTGGGCACAAGCACCAACTGCATTTTCATCAACCCCGCTGCATAGCTGCCACAGAATATTTTTGAGAAAAAATAACGACAGGAAGATCATAGATATCAAATAAATAAGCCATATAAATGTAGAACAATGATTAACTTACCTGCAACAAGTACATATCACGTGCCATAGCTACATCTTCAGGGGAAAATGCATGACCCTCAAGTCTAACCACCTCCAAGAACTACAACAGGTTAAATGGAAAATAAATATATCAAAAACGAATAAGAAGGGAACCTGTAGGAACTAGGAACTAACTGAGTAGAATAAAAGTTACTACCTCTTCGTGCTCCACAGTATGGGCAAGAGGTATGATAACCTGGCTACTTGGGAAGCCACCAGGTCTTGCACAAGGAACTGCATAGGGACTAGATTTAAGACATGCAGCAGAGTAGGAATCAACCCCATAGTCAGCCCACTCTGAACGGTGCTCCCTCAGAAAACGAACAAGCAATGCAGGAGGGACATTCTGCAAGCCAACATTCACATTTATAAAGTTATCGTGGAACAATCAAATTTCTAGAAATCTAAAGAAAATCAACTAACCCAAACAAATACAGAACAAGGTGAAAGGATAATTAATTCATGCTATGGAAGTACCTGCAATAGCATTGAAGCCTTAGCACATAGTACACCGCCTCCAAAAGTTGGAAACATTGATGCATTATATTGTGACCCGAGATACTTGTTTGGAGATGAGTTTATGACAATAGTAACATCATCTACACCATCACTACCCATGAGTGACCAACCATCATCCGCAAACCCATTTACAGCATCATTGAACCCCCTGGAATCCATTACCGAATTCTATTAGTTAATGAATGCAAGACCATCTACAAAGATGTATACAATAACACAACAGATTACTTTTCTCTAGAATAAATAATAAATCCAACATAGCAGGTCCAGGCAAGTCATGTCTACAGGTAGGCAGTCCTTGTTGATAACTCCACTGCCTATCATCACTCGAATTTCAGATTAATGCATCTCAAAACTATATACCTGCAGAGTCTCTGACTAAATGTCCGTAAAACAGCAGGCTGGCGACCCCCACCATACTGAATTTCTCCACTAGTCTCTAGTGCAATTTGTCGTACATGACGCAAGGCCTACACAAGTATATTACAAATATCAAAATTAAATGAAAGGAGAAAATGATTTGGAAGATAAAAAGTATCAATCTGTAGCAACTCTTACCGCAACTGTCATTTTCTGAGCAACAATTTTGGATGACTCATAAAGCGGTCGAAGAACTTCAGGAACACTCCAAACCTACCATAAAACTAGGATATTAATCCAATGCTGCAGATGGACAAATCAACTTTAAAAAATGGAAAGAAAGTATAGTTTAAGTTGTGGAACCCGAACGCACATCAAGATCAACATGATCCACAATGTTAATAATGGAGCCACCACCATCACAAGAACGAATTAGATAGCCACTTGGGAGCATCTCAGCTCTGATGAAAGTTGAAGCAGGAGGACCTGTTGGGCCACCAGTAGTTGTGGTCAATGACCTCTCACATATCTGCAAAAGTAACAGTAAGCCAAACTAAAATCAGAAATAGGAACTAAGGGGTATGAGCAGAAATGCCGACTACTAATTTGCACCTAGACTTTCATAGCCATAAAACATGGAACCAGATGGAATATATAGCTATAAATTGAGTTACCACAAGACTGCCATCTTCCAGAGTAGTAGTATATCTCAGTGTCCAAAAGTCGCGCGCAGCTGCTAATGTTGTGGGTGCATAAGTCTAATCAAGAACAAAACAAAGGGAAATAAGGCCAACAATCTAATCTGCTGAATAATTACAATCATAATGTACAAATCTAACTAACCTGCATGTACATGAGTTCTATTGTTCCACCATTTCCTGTAGGAATAACACTCAACACATCAAGGCATCGGCAGTCACGAAACCAAGAAAGACGATCTTTAAGAATCTCAGCAACCTGTCAACAAATTCATCACATACTTCACTAACATAAAATATGCCATATTTACTTGTATGAAAGAAGAAAAATAGCAAAACAAATACCTTTATGGGCTCTAGACTCACAAGACCGCAGGCTCGTGCTGCTACACCACTACAATTGCGGGAAACAGCAACGATACCAATAGAATCCGGACCAGGCTGGCATTTAAACATAACAAAATGGTAAAATGTTTATGTTATATGGACAAATGCACATACAGACTAATAACAAAAAGAAGAAGAGGTTTTACCTTCATCCCAATCATCTGGACCCAGTCGACAGCAGTTCCGGTAGCCTTGGAAAGGAACTCTGCCAAGGTCTCCTCAGCTATTGCGAGAAGACTGGGAAAAAAACAATTAGGTTCAGAACCCACAGAAACCACCAGACCGGTAACTAAGAACAGACAGAAGATGGTTTAAAGAAGCATTAGTTATTTACCCAGCTGGGTTGTTGGCATCCCTCTGGGGATGCTGAGGTGTTGGGTTTTGCTGTTGTTGATGCTGACCACTCATGACCACAGACTCACAGCTATTATCTGTGGTCGCTGCAGGTGCCTGTTCATGAAGCATTTAGGAAGTCTGTTAACATATTAACAACACAGAAACCTATTGATTGCAAAGACAGTAAAGGAGACAAATTTTTCAGAGGAAGTGCATTTTAAAGGTAGTAAATAATTAAAATACAGTTCTACAGTAGCGGGTTCATGAGATTACAATAAGTTAAAATGATAACGAGATGCCAATTCATAAAATGACATATATAAACAGCACAAACCCAATGAACCAAGGAGCTTACACTCTGCAGTTGCTGTTTCATGTAACCATTCTCATAAACTAAATGAGAGACTTGCTTTTGCAATCGATCATTCTCTTCCATCAACAGCTTGTTCATGGCAGTCAGCTTTCTATTCACTGTCTGGAGACGTGAAGCTTCCTTCCTCTGCTTTTCACGGCACCTGCCAAAGAAGTCACGTAATGGGTTAGAGAATAGTTTATCATTCTTAACATTTTTCGCCATTGGTAGAGCAATTACAATACACAGTAAACCACTTCCAAGTTTCACATATTTAACTAAAAGATTTCAAATGACGCATATCTTGCTGCAACAATGAACAATAAAAAATACACTTGCGATAAAGATGGGAGTTGAAACATCAACGCGAGACCCTCTCCTAAGGATAAAAAAATCCCCAAATATTCCCCCTTACAAAAATAGGTACAACACTCCAAAGTAAATAAAATCAGCAAATCATTGTGACAGTTCTTGAGCTGAGAAATCAGCCATCAACCACATCAAGATTAAATTATGGCAAAAGAAGCAATTTGACAAAATATAGCTAAAACATGTTAAATCACAGCCAATTTTATACCTAATATTGAATATAATTTAATATGAATATATATAATAAGGTTCAGCTACACACACATGAAATTGGGGCAAGACAGCAGAAGAATATTCATTTAAAGCAAGTCCATCATCAGTCATTGTCCTTCACTATCCAATTATATAAAAATAGAAAAAGTTTTAATATGAATAGAAATAAGATATTAATAAATAACAAAATTACTTAGATGCACAAGAAACCAGATTAACAAATATATAATCACCCAAAGCTTCTAGCAAATTACTTGTCCTTTTCTTTCATTTAATCAAACACTTCTTAAATTACATCCCATGAAAACATCACTGAATTTAAAAAAAAAAAAAAAAAAAAAAAAAAAAAGAGAAGGTACAGACAAATGGTAAAAACACAAGGGGAGAAACAAACAAATTTCAAGGATGTCTCCTTCCTACTAAAATTTTTTAACTAGAAAGAATACTTATCCATTTCTCAGAAAGCTACAAACCATAGAAAGCCAAGAATGAAAGAAACATTCACCAGACATACACAAATCCTTCTTCACCACTAAGAATCCAAGCAATAAAATAAAATAAAAACACAGATCCAACACAGCTCAAGTAGATTCAACATATCAAAAAAAATTCAAAGATCAAAAATTTCAATTTACCAAAGCAAAGCACAAACTTATGAGCTCATATGAACCAGAAAGCAGAAAACTTTAACTGTAGATCCTTACAGATCCAGTGAAAAACACATTGTGAAAAGAAGAGTGAAAAAATCAACCATACACATCTACCATTGTTTATAATCTTTCCAACCCAGAATGAGAGCATGGGCAAGAAAGGAAAATAAGAACAAACCAAAATGTGAAACAAACAAGACCCTCCAAAAATGAACCACCACCTTGTGAAACAAAAAGAAAAGAAAAAAAGGCAAAACCAACCACACATTAAAGAGGATTTACCTGCGGTTCTGAAACCAAACTTTGATCTGTTTGGGCTCAATATTGGAGAGAATAGGACACTCTCTGATGAGCTGTTGCCTTCTGAGAGAGCTAGGCTTGGGGCATTCTGTGTACACCCTCTCCAACGCCTCCACCTGCTCCGGCGTGTACCGCACGTACTTGCTCGAATCCAGCTGCTGCTGGTGCTTGCTCGACGACTCCTTGTGCATCGAAAGCGCCATAGAAACCAAAAACCCAGAAATACCCAGAAAACAAATTGAGGTCCCAAGGCTCTGCAAGTGCAAGCTTCACTCGGCTGTTGCGATTTCTCAGGCAGGCTCTCTCGTCAAAGAGAGCCTACACTCTCCTTCATCAGATTGGCAAAGCGAAGGGTTGGGGTTTCAGAGAAGAAGAGAAGCGAAGCAAGCATGGAGCTCAAACAGGTCCAACCCTGTGGTTTTTATCTGTCGCGACGTCAATCTCGAGAATTTCTTGAGGGAGAGGAAAAAGATTTTTTAGAGAGAGAAAGAGACCAACCCACAGAAAAAAACAAAGAGCCCTAAAAATCGCACCTTTTTTTATTGGGTGTGTGTGTTTTCTCTGTAACTGTGTGGAATTAATAGGAACAGAGCGAGTGACATGAAAATGGAAGAAAAGGTGAGGAAAAGGAAATGGAGGGTCAGAGCTGAATTTTGATTTTGAATACTACACAGTACACAGCGCTCGCTAACGTTTAAATTTATTTCTTTTTAAAAAATTAACTGTGAAGCATACAAAACAGCTTCTCTCAGCAAATTTGCAGTGAATGAGGCATTTTGGACATGTATAGGTGTTATGGATGTAAATGGGTGATGTATGTATGAGTTATGTATGCATGCATGGAAAGATGAAATGAAACAAACCTTTGGTTTTATGGGTCATGGGTTGTTGGTAAAGCGGGCAATTTGGACCTGAACCCGATGGGCACTTGATACCCAACTCTATTTTTATCCAAGCCGAAGTTGGTCGGGTCGGGTTAGGTCCAAGTTCATCATGTAAATTTCAGGACAGGTTAATCATTGTATTTTATGCCTACAACCGAAATCCGATCATAATCCAGTCAAACCTCTCAACTCGAAAACTCTATGGGTTCGGGTTAGAGTTCAACAACCCGAACCCGACCCTACATTTTGTCATCTCTACTACTATTGGGGTGGATTGCATTGGAGCTGGCCAGCATGCTTCCCACTTTTTGTACCCAATTCGTTACATTTCATTAAGCTCATTAATGCTTTGTCCTATTTTGTATATGAATTGAGAATAGAGTTATTGAAGTTAGCTTTGGACAAAAATGACAAATGATGTTGGGGTAAGAGTAGAAACTTTCATTACAGCATGGTGCTGAAAAACCAATGAAGTATTTTTTTTTCCTCTAGCCAAGAAATGTGTTATTTTAAAAGTATGCATGTGTAGTTAGTGGTTGTTACAAAAATAAATGACATATGAGATTGGAGTCACATAAATATTACAAGTAATAGTAAATTATAAAAGTACAACCTTGTATTCAATCCAACCCTACCCAATCAATTCCATTATTTTCATATCCTAATATGAAGAATATTTATTTTCGTCTGAATAGAAACGTGATTGTCGAATTTTACTTTCGTTCATATTGTTTTTTTTCATATTTTATATGTTTGTTGAGTAAACGAGACTAAGGACAAAACATGTCAAAAAACAAATTTATGAAGAAAATATATTTAGAGAACATGCACGGGTCGTGCATTATTCCTTTTTGGCAATGCACGGATCATGTGTCCTTCTACCTCAACTCAAGTGTGGCAGAATGTTGTGCATTTTGCGCAACATGATTCACAAGTATAAATATATTATCCTCAATTGAATTAAACAATGAACGTTTAATTTAGACGAACCGATCGATTTGAGTGAGTCGGAAGAGCTCTCAAACATCATTTACAAACTTATTAGTTAATTATATTTTGAACTTAGTCAACTAATTGTTTATGAACATTTTAACATCTTAAAGTCCGAAATATCTAATTGAACACACTATTGAATCTTGATAATTGTTTAATTTCAACACTATCACTCATTTGGAGTGATAAGAGACAAATTAAATGCTAAATGGGATACTTTATAACTAATGAAAATGACATTATTTTTTAATTGTTAAATTTGTCATGAGGCTCCCCTCACATGACACCCTCTTAAAACCAAATGATATGGTATGATTAAACAATTAAGTGGTAATGGTTGGGACCTTAAAGGTGTTCAATGCTCACAAAAAAGGTACTATTTGTTGCAAAGTCTGATTTTGAGGGTGAAACCTTGGGAGCCTGAGATGGAAATCTTTGAAGTTAAATAAAAATTGGTCTTTTGTAAAATTAAAACAAAATAATTTGTTAGCTTTTAGTTAATTTTTAGACTCGTATTGTTTCACAAACATTAATCATAATATAGTTTGTTTTTAGAGTAAAATTGTATAATTATTGACCGAGAATTAGTAATTTTATAATCTTTTCGATATAATTAAACGTTTTACGTACCCACAAATTCATTAAGATGTGCACAACTTATTAGTAATAGAGTGACATTTTCTCAATAAAGGTTACTTGTTCTTAAATTATAGTAGATCAACTAAGATTATTTAAATTTTGATTGAAAATGATAACTTATCAAAACAAGTCACTTTATCAAATCTAATTAACCTAGAAGGTATGTGAAATAACCATTCCATAAATTCATCTAGCTAGAAGCTAAGTGCACCATATGCTCTAATGAGTCGCTAACTTCCAAAATCATTAGTTAGTTTGCAATAAACTTGCATGTATCTCGAGAATGAATTGTATTGAGGATAATTCAAACATAATGTAGATAAAATACTAACAACGATTTGAATGGCAATGACATAAACAATGAAAATATTCACTATACCAAAATTTTAAAAACTATTGTATGGAGACATGAATTTGTCATCATAAATCCATATATAGTACCTGTGAGTTTTCAATCTCGAATGCAAATCATTTAATGAACAAATTAAAATCGAAATTAAATATGCCTTAATATATAACTTGTTGTGTAAATTTTGCTTGGATATATTTTGGGCAAATGGCAAGAGAGATTGAATAAACTTATTTTGAACCCAAAACATCAAAATCTAAACCCTAGATATGCAACAAAAATAGCCCCTTTTGGTGACCAACAATAACATGAGTGTTTCCATCCCCCCCTCCATCTCTTCACTAAGAAGAATCAAAGAGGTTAGAAAATGGAGAGTGGGGTGTGATTGATGGGTGAGAAAAGCAATTGACTTTTCTAAGAAAATTTTCACAATGGGTTGACATTTGTCATAAAGGGTTTCAATTTCAATTTCTCAAGAGCATCCAAAGCACAAAAAAATCACTTTTCAAAGTAACCATGACCCTCTCTCTCTCTCACACACACTGCAATCTGCATGATTAATGGGCTTATATTATGATGAGGCTGAGCTCAAATGCTCAAGGAGTCAATGGCTACACAGACTCACTTGTGTCTTCTTGTCTCCTTGGGCTAAGTATCAATGATCATGAGCCCTCTCTTAGCTTCTTTCCTTTTTCTTTATGGGTTCTTGGAGGATAAAAAGACACAAGTTGTGGGACACTTGTGCCCTACCATTGGGGCAGGTGAGGTCCACTCCCACTTACCCATGCTCATGCTCAATGAGTCTCATGCATATCACTAGGAGTGATTTTGCAAAATCAACAAAGCTTGGTGTTGGAGGTGTCTCTTTCTAGGCCCAACATAAATTAATGTAGAAAAGTTCCCTAAAAAGGGCTTTTTGGGTGGGGTGGAGTGGAGTGTGAAGTCTATAGGCAACTTTTATCACAAAAAATGACCCTACCCACCATTTCTTTTTCTCTATATACAATTGTCTCTACCTTTGCTTCCATTTTACTTCTCTTTCTTTCTCTAGTTTGTGGTGTTTTTGAGCTTTGAGGAGGGTCCATCATATGGTGTGCATGGCAAAGAGGTGTAAAGGCACAAATGAATGGGGTGGCTCATGTGGAAGATGGCATTGAAAAATATTTTTGTGTGTGTTTTTTATGCTAATTATGGCACAATATCATGTAAGTTTGATATGATTGTGATTTTGAAGTGGGTGTGTGCATCAAAATATTTGATGTCAAAGCCTAACAAAAGGATAGGAAACAAAGGAAGCAAAGATTGTCATGAGATGTCTATGAGTGTGTGGTGTGGTTTAGGCGAGCATATTCAATTCATGCCACCACATTACTATTAAGTATTGATATAATACAACAATATATGATTTTTGATCTCATATCATATTGTGTTACAAATACTTACAATGAAGATTGCAATTGGAGAGTACTTCTTAAAGTCTTAAACAAATAGACATGTGGTGTGTTATTTTACAATTATTTTTCCATAAGATTTAAGTGTGTTTGTTAAGATACTGTGACATTTTGTTCATTGGTAGCTGGTGTTAGTTTAATACATACACCATTACAAATGATTGGAAAATAAAGCAAAGAATTGCACAAATCATATTCTGAAATCTTGGCACTTTTGCTACTAATTATAATTAAGCTAATTTCTAGTCTCTTTTTGTTGCTTAATTCAGCTTGTCACTAATCAAATTAAACATGAGAGGACAGGTTCATCACTAGGTCTCCTTTGGAAGAAAATTATGGCATGACCCTTTGGTAAACTTTTTTTGTTTGTTATTTATTTAGTTGCAAACAACGATAGGAGAATTTTTGTACATCTATCAACGCAAAATATTATGACGCTACTCGAAAAATTATAAATCAACCCGACAAATGACAAAGTACCTCGTGGCGCCCAAGCACCACATAAACTTCGACGAGTACTCTCGTTCACATTCAAGAAATACTTCCGAGAGTACTCTCATTTGCTTTCCAAGTATATTGTACAAACCTCATGCGCAAGACCTTGCCTCACCAATAACTCTAACCACGGACCGAAAAGAGTCCAACATTGTCGGGACATATATGACAAAGATATTGGAAGCAAGCGACTAACGAGCCAGTTTATGAAGCACTCACATTTCAAGAACAGTTTTTTTTCGCGGAGCGGAGCTAGGAGCTTTATCGTCTAAATAATATTTTGCACACATATGATATGATATGATATATATATATATATAGGGTAAAATGGAGGTGAGTCGACTCACCTAAGATTAGGTGAGTCAGACTCTCAAAACTACGTAGTTTTGATTAAGTGGTTTATTGAATCATCAAAACTACGTAGTTTTGACTCATTAAGACAAAATTTTACATGTCTCCTTATTTCGTCCTCCTCCATGGCCTTACCGGTGTTGCACCATCATGGCCACCACTTCCTTTCTTTCTTGAACTTGCC
>JAYMTF010000947.1:0-28077 GCA_036897485.1 Pelargonium nanum | reverse complement strand
ATAAAATAAGTACAAAATATTAACATTTATAATAAATTCATTAGAATATTGAAACTTATCCATTCTCTACCCCAAACATTTTCAATAGTAATATTAAATACATGTGAAATACATGTAAAAAACTATACATAAAAAAATACTTTTCCATTCATGATAATCTTTTTTATCAAATCTAATATTTCTCTCGCTTACTACGAGATTCCAGTAACATAATATTAATTACTCATTAAATCAAATTACGACATCAGATCAAACTCTTAATAGTCTAATTCAATTTGAAAACCATTCACAGACCGACAAAAATATAAGTGCACATGATGAGGAATTATTGTATCCAATTGGGGGAATCAATATGGGGTTGTTGAGTATTTTTTACTCTTTCTTTTCTCTTCCTTGGTAAATGCTTCAAGATATTATCTTCTTCTTATGAAGCCTTCATGTTGGATCGTTATTCTTAGAGCCTAGACGAGCTTGAAGTGTGCTATTATCAATGACAATCATTGAATGATTGTAATTTTTTGTTTCAGTTCATCAATTCAAGAGTTCGTTCTTCTTTATTTTTGAAGATTTTTTCTATTGAGTGCTTGTAAGGTCACAACATCTACATGGTATCCGAATTTTGTTTGCCTATTCGAGTCAAACTTTAACACAATATATACAAGAAGAAAAAATGTGCATGAGTTATGTGCACAACGATAATAGACTTACAGTTGAGTATACATCATACATATTATAGTATAAAGTTAATAATCAACCACTATTTATTTAATCTTTTGTTTAAGATTGTACTCTAAACATACTATAAGAAATATTTACAAATAAACATGTTCATATATACTTATTAAAAAGTTTGTAACTATGTGCTTTAACCAATTAAATTCAACGTGTATATAGAAAGTTTGTTTATATAATAAACACTTGACACTTAGTGATGGACGTTTAATTTATGGATGTTAGCATGTGCTATTGGCATATTGGTTGTATAATTGTCCCACACGACAAAAGTTAAAAGTTAGTGTGATTTGGTTTGATCATGTGCTATTGGAAAGCGTAAGATACGTGACAAACCAATAATCCATGCATATGTATATAAAATAGGATACTATCACACACTAGAAAGCAAATGATCTAGAAGAACGAAAAAGGACACACAAATGATGACGGTTTGATGATGAATACATGATGTTTGAGGTCGATTTTATGGTAGTGGTAGTGGCCTTATCCATATGTCAATGCCACCCACCTACTCCCATCACTTAATTCGTTCAATTTTTCACAAACTAATGAATAAGTCCACACTATAGGGTCCACCCATTTGCGTTTGTGGCTGCAACCATCTTGCCCAACTCTTTCGGTACTTGTTTGGGTCGTCCACACGCCTTAAACGGGACAATGTCTACAGATACTGAGTCAAAACGTTATTCGGTTGTTGGAGCTGTAAAAACCTCTTAACAAACATTTTCACTCCACGGGAGCTATTGTAGAAGATTTTTCATAGGAGGTGGAAGGCTCATGTCGCTCGTGTGGAAAAAAAAGTCATCATTTGCCCATGCTTTTGGTTAGATTAATTACTTAAATATTCTTCAATTCATATTAGTTCTTCTACTGAAGTGTCATGCAGAGTATAAAAGGTTAGTATATTCATAATTTTACTCTTATTTTAGATAATTTTACATTTATTCTATACGAATATTTTACATTTTTCCAGCTATATCTACCTAAGATTTTATCTAGACAACCAAACAAGCCCTCTCTCTATAACCAACCATTACATCACCAACAAAAAGAAAGTGATGATTGTTGTACGCTAAAAATATATTATACTACTCCAAGGAAATCAAACAAAAATATGATACAAACATTTTACCAAAGACAAACATTGTTGCACATCACAATATAATTTTAAAAAATAAAAGTGATAATTATTGGTTCTTCCACTTGAGAACTACGTCCGTGAGAGCCTTTGTGGAAGACCCATCCTTGCTAAGAACTTCCGCGGATGCGTCCTTTAGTTCCTTCATCCGGTTGCGGAGTCTCTTCCCTTCTTCACCTTCCATTAGTCCTTTCACCACTTTCGCGATCTCCTCCCGTCCCACGATACCATTTTGGCCAACCTTGGGTCGCAACGCTACCTTTATGTCATCTGCTAGCATGATCGCGTTCATTTTCTGTTCGGCATAGAGAGGCCAAACAATTAAAGGCACGCCATTGTACACGCTCTCCAACGTAGAATTCCATCCACAGTGTGTGAGGAACCCTCCCGTGGAAGCGTGGGAGAGTACTTGGGCCTGCGGTGCCCAAGACGGAACCACCAGGCCCTGACCCTTGGTTCTTTCTAAGAAACCTTGTGGCAGGAAATCGAAACGGTCATTATCGCTATTAACACTAAAAAATGTGGCATTGGCGATTTTGTCATTCGGGGTCCGCACGACCCACAGAAACCTTTGCTCACTCAGCTCCAACCCCATGGCCAACTCATTTATTTGCTGGGACGAAAGGGTCCCACCGCTCCCGAAAGAAACAAATAGGACTGAGCCATTTGGTTGCGCATCCAACCAATCCAAACACTCCGACCCATTTCCTTTGTTGTTTGGATCCACGTTCACTAACGGCCCAACCGGGTAGACGGGCGGCTTCCCGGGTCGGGTCTCTTGGAGCGATTTCAGGGCACCACCTTCCAATTCCATGAAGCTATTCACCATGACACCTTCGGCAAGACTGTACCGTTTCGCATGGTGGAGGACCCACTTGTAGGCGTCGTTCGTCCGGTCCTGAAGCGGGTCGAGAAGGTCCCGGCCGTGGATGGGTATACAACCCGGTATCTTAACCGGGTCGGGCATGTCCCGGAACTCGCAAGAAACCTCCCGGTCGAGCTCCGGGAGGTAGAGAAACAGAGACAGCGCCATGGCCGTGGACGGAAAGAACACAAAAGGCGAGACACAGAATTCCCGGGCAACGTCGAAGGCGTCGGTCCCGAAGAGGTCGACGACGAGGGAGACCAGCCGGGCGGAGGAGGACAAAGAGCTGAATGCGTCGCGAAGGGCCGGAAGAGAGCGAGTGACGGTCAGGGAGATGGTGGTTTCGATCATGGTTCCCTCCGGGAGGTCGTGGAGGCTGACCGGCGGGAGGAAGACGTGGCGGATGGCCGGAGGGAGGGCGGCGAGGACGGACTCCACGGCGGCGGGAGGAGGTCCGGTGGTGGGGATAATGAAGGTGACGGAGAGTTGGTGGTGGCGGACGAGGCGCTTGGCCAGCTCCACCAGCGGAATAAGGTGGCCCATTCCCGGCGACGGCAAGATGGCCACATGGGGCATTTCTGTAATTTGGTCCATTTTGGTGTGCTAATAATATTATTGGGTATATATGGGTTTTTAGCTTTTTTGTGAGAGATTGAGGAGGAGATGGGTTGGATTTATATAGATGATGAGTTGTTTGAATTTTAGGATGTTTAATATTTGGGATTGTGTTGTGTTTTGTGTGTGTGTGTGGTGATTCATTACTTTTCAATGCATGATGATTTATTTATTTATTTTGATTCTCACCTTTACCATAATAATTTAGTGGTGGTGATTGTGCAATTATTGGAGGAGATTTAATATTATGAAATAAATGTAATAAGATTTGTGGGGAGGATGGGACAAGAGTTTCTAGACTTTAATAATTTAATTGTAGATGTGTGATGTGGACTATGACTTTTGGATGATGTAACATCATACGTAAGGCTTATGTAAGCACAACTTTTCGTCCTTTTGAGTTTACAATATTGTTTCAATTACATAAAAATACTCGTAGTATTTTTCTACCACCCACGAGGCCACGACATATCCTCATCAATTTTAACGTCAATCAGCAATTTTTAGTATTTCATTTACAATTATAAATCATTCTAAACTTTTCACTCCAACTTCAGTTAATAAATTAGGTAAGAAAATTACTATTTATTTGATTTTGTGACAAAAACGTGATGTTTTTCTAATACTCAATAGAAACAGGACACTCATTTTGGGACAAAAAATTTAGGCAAACAGGACACTCATTTTGAGACGAGGGAGTATTTATCTTTCTTTTTTTCAATTATTCGTTCTTTTAATCATAATTTTCAATTGAACTCTCTATTAAGCGAAAATTTTAATGTATTAAACTGTGGCAAATGAAAATTTTAAGATGGGATAATTGCAGATAAATATATTATAAATGTCATGTTATGCACATAACTACATCGGCTTAAATTTGTTGCAAGTAACTACATATTGTATTTTTAAGTTACATCATCTATGACTCCGTTAAAATTGGTGTGTGATGGCCAAAATACCCTTCATATATTATAATTGATGTATGAGATTAATGAGTTTTGTATTTTTTTCAATCACAGTATGCTTGGATTTCTATTCTCTTACTCTGCATGGCTGCATCAATCTCCTTTGTGATTTTGTTTCCATCTTTCAACCAAAAACCATTAAGTAAATAAAAATATAAGATCGATAGGACAGATTTTTAATCTGTAATCTTATAAATGTTTTGATTGTGATTTCTTGTATCAATGCTCTGAGAAATATTATCTTCTATTTGAATCTTACACCTATATACACAGCTATATAGATATGAAAATCAAATCTATATTATAATAATATGAATGTATTATGAATTAATCAATTATTAACAGTATGCAGGCAAATCTTTGTTATTTGAAAATAAATTTTTGACTGTTATTTGAATATTCATTTCATTTTCATGGTTCTATTATATATATTTTGAATCTCATATCCATTTTTTTTAATCTCATTTCTCAGTTATCGTTATTGATCAATCCATGTTGTTCTTATTGATCTGAATGAGGAATTTTCAGTTGTTCATTCCATTTATTGAGCATTATGTTATTTTTTTCAATTAGTTTATTTTTCCATTCATTAATGTCCATTCTATTTTCGTTAAATCATTCAATAAATGAAAGGTTTACAAAAAAATCATAATCAATGGTGAAACAGCTGTTGAAGGTGAGTACAGAACAAACATTTTCTGGGTATCAAAAATCATACAGAGAAAATTCAAAATCGCACGTGGAAAAAGGTAGACAGTGAAGCTCGATCTTCATAAAATATTCGTTCAAGCTTCGAACATTAATTAATCCTCTCCTCCTCTTCTCCAAGTTTGATCTTTTACTATATTCGTCAATCTTCTATCTTCTTCTTCAAACCCAATTTGTGTTTGCTGTTAGTAATAAGGGTAATTATGGTATTAAGTTATTAATTTTGATCACATGCCAAACACATGAGGAGAGAAGGTGTGTATTATGTTATGTTTAACTGATGATGCAACATAAAAAAAACAATATGCAGTTAGTTGCAACAAATCTAAGCGGATGTAGTTATGTGCATAACATGATATTTATAATGTATTTATCTGCAATTACCCCTTTTAAGATTGCCAATTAACATAAAAAATAATTAGAGTAATACGTGTTTATGGATTCTCATAGTCATTTTATATAATTATCTCTTTTTGGCCTGCATATTTGTATTTCATGTTTTGCTACTACGTTGTTTTGGGCGGACAAATATTGCATGTGTGATGGGCGTTGTATACTAGATGTAACTTTTGAGTTTTTATATTTGAGAATAAATTTTTATTAGAATTGACCATACATTATTTTTTTAAAAATTATTGTTAATATTGAAAATTATAGGATTTTATAACGTGATGATACAAAAATATTACAACCCTTCTAGAAATATGGAGAAATAAATTTTGAGATGCAAAAAATAAATAGTTGGATGAAGTAAATGGCTGAGTAACCATCATAAAAATATGGAGATAGACATGCCATCCACCTTTAATTTCTTTCATTAATTATATATAGTCGGTGATTGAATATTTGATAATTTTTTCATGGAACCGTTTGACTTAATTATATTGGATCAAGTTTCATAAGCCTCTCAAATGCAAGTGTTTGCTTATTGTAAAAAATTGTATCGTACAAGACACTATAAACTTCTTTATTTTAATTACTCTATAGTAAAAATATATAAAAGTTTCTTATTCAAATTATATAACATATTTTTTCAAATAATAATTTTTAATATCATATGAGTAATAATAAAGGTAGAGAATAGGAACCAAAATAGTGGACAATGGTACGTATAGGTTGGAATCGAACAACAAATGTTAAATCCGCCTTTTTGAAATAGTTATTTCAGTTTGAGTTAGTATGGTAACACTACTCTCTTTTTGAAGGAGATGCAAAATAGAATAAATGAGCAATCTAAATAAGAGTGTCTGGTAAAATATTTGACTTTACATATAATACTAGTTCTTTTACCCGGCGTTGTTCGGGACCATATTTTAATTTGCATTGACCTTACTTGATTTAATAATCTATTCTCGCAGTTCTTCAGTTTTCAACTAAAATTTAAAATTCAAATAATAACAACATATCTATATAATATTTTAAAACCTATGAATTTTGGTTTATAAATTAATATCGAGCTATTAGAACGTGTATTTAAAATATTATTAAGAAAATCCATACTCTCTTACGGATTGTCATAATATTTATAGCGTATTTTTATGAAATTTTGAACTTGAATTATATATAAGATAAATAATTGAAAAATCATATTAATTAACGGTTCGAATGCAAAATACATTGAGCATTGAACAAAATTAATTTTATGTATAACGGAAATGTTGTTTATGTATTAGTTTATACATATATAGTAGACGTATTGCTTAATATTTGTTTTTCAATATTACGTTTAAATTAGAGTATTTAATTTTAAGTATTTTTTATTTTATAAAACGTTTTCATAAAAACTACTTTATATTATATTTAATTTGGACTTTTCAAACTTTATCATCATATTTTTTTAAAATAGATTTTGTTAACAATTAAATTGATTTAAATGAAAATCAATGATCTATATCAAATTTGAAAAGCATAATAATCTGTTAAAATAGTTTTAGTTTTGATATTTAATTTATTTATTTAAAATAATTTAAATTATAATTGAGTGACACATGTCACTCAATTGAGAAATTAAAAATGACACATGTCATACAATTAGATAGAGACTTCTCTTTAATATATATATATTAGATATTAGATTACAAGTTAAGGAGATTATGTTTGAAAATTAAACGAAAAGTTTATGAGGAAAAACAACTATATTTTGTATTTATCTCCACTAATGTTGTGAAAATTTTAATATTTCCTCCATAAATCATGAATATAGTTGAGATTCAAATGAACTAATAATTGTATTGCATTTAAAAAATCTCATCTAAGTAGACTTTTCATTACGACCCACTAAGGGGTATTCTAGTGACACGTTTATTCTCTTCGTATAATTGAGGTGACACTCGATTTCATCATTTGGTATCCCAATTAGAAGGTTATTTTGGTAATTTACATTGTCAATTATCATTAGGATACCTGAAAAAATTATGCTTATACCATTATATTTGGTGTCGAATAGGTTCACTGTCACAAGGACCAGGAGATTGTCACCGTAATAAAGTCATTTAAATTAAATCAATCAAATTATGGCAAATATCATATGGTAAATTAAGTTATGTAATTATGAAAAAAGATTCTACAGTTGTCATTTTTTTTGTGAGCATCAGCTAATATGGCTATAAAAATGAATGATTTTGAATTTCTATGGATCAATCACAACCTCTTGCTACCACCATGGACAAAACCTCTGTATCTGCCATTTTCTGCTTGCTTCTTCTCATTAGTCCTCTCGGTAAGTTTCTACACTTTTTTTTGGAAGAGGATTAGTACATATACTCATAGGATTAAAGTTCAACATGTTATTGAATTTGCAAAAAGTCATTATTTGAAATAATGAATTTGAGTCAAATGAAATACTTGAGAACTCCAAGAATTTGGATTTGGATTTGACAATAACATTCAAAACATGCTTAAAACATGAAATCTTAAATAACTACTCTTAACTTGTCATTTGGAATTCTATGATTTCTTAAACGTTATATTTGTCTTTAAATAACATTACAAATCCAAAGATTTGAATGACAAATTTCAAATCAAATCTATGTTCCCAAACGCAACCTAACGGTGATTTTTTTGCAAGTTTTTGTATCTTTAATTTTTTATATAACATTTATTTTTTCATATAATAGATGTGATATCTTAATATATCATTCAGTTTTCTTGTCATCATGGACTACTTTTTGGTCATTTATAAAATGTGAAATAACACGTACCTATTCTGAATTTGACATTTTTTGCACCTAGATACCCTAAACTGTTATTTTTGGCTGCCCTGAACTTTCTACACTCCATCCTGTCTATCTCACCGTCAGTTAAAAGGGAAAAAAAGACCAGATTGTCCTTCCTCCATCTCTTTTCCATGACCGGATTTGGCATCCATCGCCTTGCCGCATTTGCTCCATCTTGACCAGATGGAGCTTGAGCACCACCACCAGCACGACCGTGGCCACTGAAAATTGTCGGATTTTAGTTCTTATTTGATTGAAATTAAGCTTGTGATTAAGAGTTTTTCTTTAGTTGAAATTAGACTTGTGAGTTAGGGTTTTTGTTTGGTTGAAATTATGATTGTGAATCTAATTCATGATGATTGTGTGTAGTATTTTTGAGATTAGACCTGTAAAATCAGGGTTTTTGTTAAGAATATGATTGGTTGGTTGTAATTGTGAATTGATTTATGATGTTTGGTTGTAATTGTTAGTGATTGGAAGCCAAATTGATGATTGATAACAAATTTAACTAACAAATGAGCACATTAAAGAAAAAATTGAAATACAAAAATCAGATGCTTTGAAAATTAAATGCAAATTTTGGCAATACTTTGAATTTTCCGGCGAAACTTTGATGTTTCCGGCGAGTGTTTGATGTTTCCGGTGAAACATTGATTAACTTGTTCTTGATCAAGAAGAAGGATAGTGAAGAGCAACTTTGGGATTTCAATTTTTTTATCATTTGTTGGACACATGACCTAATTATTAACATATTCCGTTAAATGTGACAGACGGAATGAAGTGTAAGTTCAGAGTATCCAAAAAGTAACAAAAATATAGTTTAGGGTATTCAGATACAAAATGTGTCAAGTTCAGAATAGGTATAATTTTCCCTTTATAAAACTTCAATTATCATGATTCTTTACATTAGAAAACACACATCGTTATTAACCCGATAAACCATTTTCCTTTCCAGTATATGTGTCATTTTTTTTGCTGATCAAAAAAAAATATATGTGTCATTTTCAACAAAGTATTATATGGTGAAAAAAAAACTTGGAATAGTGTGTTTTGCTCTGAAATAGTTTAATCTATTTTTCTTCTCTTTTTTCCAAAATAGTTTCTAAACTTTTGTATTTGAACTAAATTATACGTGTATAATTTAATTGATTGACTGGTTTCAATGAAACTTTTATATACTTACAATATTCTTGTGTATTTGGTGTTGAATAGGTTCACTTGCAAGGGTGTGTCCAGACAGCTATACAGTTGAGAACAAATGTACTAATGCGTATTGTGCTGAAATATGTGATTTAAGGTATCCGGGTGGTCATGTTCGTCGCGCGGAGTGTCTCCATGGCAATGTATGTTTCTGTTTCCATGATTGTTGACGTTTTAGTAATCAAGAATACAGAGGTACGAGCCTATAGAACAGATCGTGTATAAATAAGGTCGTGATTGTTGGAGCAAAAATTAAAGGGTAGTTTATGGTTCGTATAGGTTTCATGGAATGAGACAATGTATTCGCTCTTATTAAGTAAGATAATGTTTGATCATTATTTTCTCTTGATATTGATCTTTTGAAGATTTATTCATACCCAAAAATGCATCATAATCGATTGCGTTGAAATGAATATGGTACGAATAGTTTTGTTTTTGATATAATAACTTTTTTGCTCGATCTAAACTAAATGTAGTTATTTTTACTATAAAATAAAGCAACACTTTAGTGATGTGTTTAATTCGTTATTGGACGTAACATTTGGCTTTTAGGGACAACTTTATGTTCACATTAAAACGAAGGGTAGACATAAATTATACAAACCACAACGCAGCCAGCCCAACTAATTGAATTTAAGCTATTTTAATAAAGTTTTAATTAATGTGAATGTGACTAATTGAATTTGAGTTATTTTAATGAAATTTGAATGTGACAAGTCTAGTTAGTAGTTGCTATAATGTGAATGTGAGTGATTGAATTTGAGTTATTTTAATGTGATTAATCTAATTTATTAGAAAAAGACTTATTGTAAACCACTCTACTCTTAGTTTGGAATCATGATGCTATATTATTAATGTATCAACATGTTAAATGTTATTGTAATCAACAGTCAAGATTGCTGATAATTTATGCGTTTGCTATAATATATACCCAAGCTGTGTGTGAAAGAAAGACCAGGAGAGGAAACATTAGAAAAGTTTAGGTCCACAAACCATAAGGCACAATATATGCATGAAAGTTTGAGATCAAAGATTTAATAGACATATCTTGGGTGACAACTCAAAGTTTAAACATCACATTCTTTTCAATCATGAGTTCCAATATTTATGATGAGTGGAAATAGAAGAGTTATGAAAAAAGGAGAGGTTCTTTCTACTCTGTCACCGTAACTTGTTAAATTAATTATCATATTTAAGAGAAAGCGTTAAATTTACTCCAAACTAAAAGTTTAAACTAATAGGTGAAAGTCAAGTTACAACTGACTTCTCTCTAAGGCAGCATCGCTTGGCGGAGTAGGTCATTCCGTCCATGTGCGGTTTTCAATTGCTCTCACTTGCTCCCTGGGCCTCTCCACTAATGCTCTAGCCATCACCTTTAGGCTTCCTCATCGGGTGACTCATGGAATTACTATTTTTTTCATGTCATTTTAGGTGTTTTCAATTCAGAAAAGATTTCAATTTTTGTACTTCTTAATTTTTTTCATTGGAGCTAATTATTGCTCATTCTACTTGTACTTTGTTCTTCTTTTCGAATTAATGAATGAAATTTCGCTTGCCGATAAAAAATAATGGCAACAGACTTCACATTATTTCGATGTGTGATACATTAAAAAAAATTGAACAATGGTAAGAATATTTGAAGATGTGAAGTACATCCACAAAGACCAGCTAGAAATTAAATATTGGTACTTGTTCAATATCACCATCACCAATCTCTTTGATCCATGATCAAAATTCAATTACCACGTATCAATAGCATTTCTTTCCTAAAGTTAAGTTATAAATTATATGAAGCCAAAAGATAGAGTATTAATTATAATTTGAAACTATGACAAAGTTAAGTTGATTAAGAATCTTGTAAAAATTGTAATGATTCCAAACAAGAGAAAATGTAGGAGAAAAACACTTATAGTCATGCCAAACTATGAGTTGGTGATGAACATTAAACAAGACTGAATAATTTGGGAAAGAAAGGTATAATAATAAAAATACAACCAATTAAAAGACCTAAACTGAGGTTGTTGATGGAGAGAATATATGTACAGTGAGTCTGGTCAGCAGAGAAAATAATATTGTAGATTCCAAGTTGAAATATTTTCAGAACAATCTGAATTTTAGAGATGAAATGTGGACTAGTCTACTGGTAAAGTAGCCGTTGTTTTTGAATTGGCCACTAACTTTAGCCCAAAACAAAACAGTCAAGAAATTAGAGCACCACCTTCTTTACAAGTCACCTTCTTCTTCTTGTGTTTCATCAATCTCTACATGCAACTTCTATTTCTAGTCATTGCTTTTTCTTTGAATTCTGATACAAAAGCATATACAATTTTGATTTTGACTCTCCATCTTAATTTTCTCCTTAATTATTACTATTTTTTCAGTTTGTCAAATGACAGTACCAAAAACAATCTATAAAATAAATTAGTCTTGATTTTCATGAATCACAGATCAATCAATTCATGTAATTAGAATATTGTTATAATGGTGAATTATGTCATTGCTCATATAATCATCAATAAAACTAACTAACCCCATATTAGCAACTTCGGATTAAAAAAGAAAAAAGGGACAAGACCAAATAAATAAATAAAATGTCAAATGTCCCAAATTTTGTACCAAATTTGATGCACAAAGTGACATGGTACCTTACATGGCACATACATTTTTCATAATTTGTGGTTTAAAATTAAGTTTAAACGGAAAACAAACCCGACATATATGATAACACCACCCTCTTATGATAACATATTTGTGTTATAATTTGACAAATTCATCAATAAAGTAATTGATGTATCACATCTCTTTATTTGTCACATCATTTTGTACGAAATTTATGGCATATAAAATTACTCTAAATAAAATGGTTTCTTTGATATATAGTCAAAGAGAGCAGCCAGTTGGAGACTTTGCGGGTAGTTATTATCTCTCCATCTCTCCATTAATTTAGAATATATTGTTTTCATCTTCGTGAAACAAAAGTCCTCCCCTATTGTATTATTCTAAAAAGTTGATGAATAAAAGTCATTGTAAAATAGATTTTGTCATTTTCTACTGCTATCACATTTCTGGTGCGCTTAATCGTTTAGCATTTATTAATTATTATTGTGATTTCTGGACAAAAAGGTCATATTTTAATTTTAGTTTATGATTTGGTTGGTCAAACAGCGCAGATGTGTTTGTATAACAGGAAGAATCCACGTGGAATTAAAACGACCGACTCTTTAGTGGTAGATGCTTGAAAATTCAATATAGGGTGGGTGGGTCCCATTGAAGTACAGCATGTTCACTAATTGGAGAGAGACAATCCATGAATGAATTGATCATCTTCTCTAATTTTGTTTTTATTTTATTTTTAAGCAAATGAGTAAATCATGCATGTGTCACATGTGAAACGGTTCAAGCGTTTTGATTTTTCTTTGAGGTTTTAGGTTTGAGCCTCTTCACTGACGACATAAGGTGAGATTTTGGGTCAAACAAAGAGAGGCTCGCAATTTAGCAAGAAGCCTCTTTGGAAACATAGATCACGTAAAGAGATAAAAGTTTAATTTGGTCTTGAGAGGGCCAAAAATGTCTTTGGGGAGGAGGGGTCTCATTAGGGAAGAAGGACACCTTGGGTTAAATAAGGATCATACATGTGTCTAAAATAACCATTTGTGAAAGATTGAGAATAATTTGGGGTGATTTTGAATCTATCGGTGTTAATTTGACGATGGAACCGCGTGGTTAGACTGGATGAGCGCACGTGGGCATTTGTTTAGTGCAATGTGGAATACGTAGGTTGAGATGCGCTTGCCACGTGGCAGGTGATCATCAGTGCAAAGATGAAATTCCAATTTTGAATTTCGAGACAACTTATGTGGACTTTGAGTCTCTGTGTATACGTGGTGGCTCCACAACAGGATATTTTAATTATGATTTATATGATTTAAATAATTAATGATTTAAATTTAAGAATGTTATTGATTGAATTTGTTATCACATTGTCATCCCTTGCCAAATAAGTTATAATTTTTTAATTTTTATATATTTGCTTATGACTTTTTATTATCACAGTGCGAGAAACAATAACTGGCAAGGGCATAGTATGTCTTATAAATTGGACGTTCTAAAGTAAAAATGCATGAGATAGTGACGATATCATACACTATTCCGTTTCAAAATGAGTGCCCATTTTTCTTTTTTAGAAAGTTAGTTATGCATGAACTGCCAATAGTATCCTATAAAAAGCTTGTTAGTACCTTTTAATACATTATCATGACAGTATAAGTAAATATACAACACTAACTAATCATTTCTTTAACAAAATCATAATAGTCCTAAGAACATTCATTTCATAACAGATGAAATATGTCGCGTTACAAACTTATTATTCCCAAAAAATAATATATTTTGTTGCATAGATTCTGTAGTACATCATATTGGTGATTTTAATTTTCAGGATTGTTTACCAAATTCATTATGTCATGAATTATACCAAGATGAGTTGTCACTAGCCTATACAAATTGACCATAATACCATACTAATTATAATTAACACTTAACACACCAAAAATATAAATAAAAAAATAGTAAGACACGTATCATATATTTATATATACGTAACTTATATATACCAAATAACATATACGCTCTAAATTTCAAATTCATAAATGAATCTGTGATTTATGAATTTTGATTCACATTACAAATAAGGTGATATATTACCCATTATCCAATATATTTGCTTGGGTTGGCTAATATCTAAATAGTAGTAGCTATTGCTCTACTTAGGTGAACCATAAAACTATGCAGAAAAAAAGCCTATATTCACACATGCCAACTTTCAATTTTCATATCCCAAAACCTCTGAATTTTAGGAAACAGAGAAACAATAGTTGCAGTGAAAATCCAATATTGAAGAATCTGTGAGCAAATTGGCCTACAATTCCACTTTCCAATTTTGGAATCAACCTAATAAGAGGAAGAGGAAGAGAGTTTCGGAGAATCCAACACATTCAAAATCAAATTCCATGCGTTTCTCGGCTCCCAAACACCGATTCCTCAAATGGCTCTTCTTCTTCTTCACTTGCTCTGTTTCAGTGGCTGTCTCTGATCCTCGAACCTACGAGGCTGGGCTCTACTGCGGCACCGCCAGATCTCCGGCAGGCACCAACTTCGTCCCCATTTTCGTCAAGGAAATGGAAAATATCTTGCAGCTCGTCGTCGCCAAACTCTGGGGCACCTACCGCGTCAACACCACCTACGGCCTCGCTCAGTGCCACCAGGACCTCTCCCCCATGGACTGCCAGCTCTGCTTCGCCGCCGCGCCCACCAGGCTCCCCCGCTGCCCCCCCGCCGCCGACGCCCACATCTACCTCGACGGCTGCTTCCTCCGCTACGACAACTACAACTTCTACGCCGAGGCCGTCGACTCCGCCAGAGACACCGTCAATTGCACGGCCTCCGGCGGCGCGTCGGTTGTGGCGGTCGGCGAGAGGGCGGGGTTTGTTAGGAGCGTGGGCTCTGTGATCGGTAATGTGACGAAGGCGGCGGTGGCCGCCGGGGGGTTCGCGGTGGGGGAGGCGGGTGGAGTGTACGCGCTGGCGCAGTGCTGGAAGACTGTGAGCAGCGATGGGTGTAGGGTTTGCTTGGAGAAGGCGAGTCGGGAGGTGAGAGGGTGCGTGCCCAGTACGGAAGGGAGGGGGTTGAATGCTGGATGCTATCTCAGGTACTCCACACACAAGTTCTATAATGATGGACAAGATTCAAATCATCGTTCTGGTAAGTTTTGTTTCTTGGTTTTGTGTTTGGCTGCTGAGAAAATGGAGGAATTAGTGATGGAAACCATGGAATTTTTGGTTTGTGTTGTTTGGTCTCTGTCATGTTGGAGGTTCTGATTTTTAGGGGGTTTGTGTTGATGAAGGTGAATTCAGCTAGGGATGTGAGTTCTAGTTCTGGATTATGCTATTTTCTTGTGTCTAGGAAAAGTTAGAGATGAGCAATGTAGAATTTAATATTGGAACTTTTCTTTTTCTCTGCAATTTTCTCAGCAACCAAACAAAGGGGAGGTGTTATTGTCTGCGTGATCTCGTAGGAACCGAAATCTAATTTCTCTCTGTGTCATGTTTTTCAGGATCTCTCGGAACAGGAGCCATAGTAGCAATTGTTCTTAGCGGCACTGCCTTCTTAATGCTTTCATTCTTTGGAGCTTATGCAGTCTATGCCAGGTTATCGAAGAAGAAATCAGGTACAAATATATATTTGTTCGTACTGGTTTCTTCCCATCATTGCTATTATCTCCAGCAATGGCTACTGATAATGTTCTAACATATCTTTTCCTGAATTGTGTTATGATCTAGAACAAAAAAATCTTGGCCGGATTTCAAGCCTTTTTAACAAGTCAAATTTGAGTTTCAAATACGATACATTGGAGAAGGCAACGGATTACTTTAATCCTTCAAGGAAGATTGGCCAAGGAGGAGCTGGTTCTGTATATATGGGGACTCTTCCAGATGGGAAAGTTGTGGCGGTGAAGAGATTGATCTTTAACACCAGGCAATGGGTAGATGAGTTCTTCAATGAGGTAAACCTAATCAGTGGAATCAAACACAAGAACCTTGTGAAGCTTTTGGGTTGTAGCATAGAAGGCCCCGAGAGTCTCCTGGTGTATGAGTATGTACTGAACAAGAGCCTCGATCAGTTCATTTTCGGTAATTTTCCTCTCTTTATATCACCAGATAAACAATGAGGCCACAAACAATTTGCAGTATCCAAATCTTGTTGTTCATTGCTTGCAGATGAGCAAAAACATAAAATTTTGAAGTGGAAGCATCGTTTCAATATAGTACTCGGAACTGCTGAAGGGCTTGCATATCTTCATGGTGGTTCTGCTATTAGAATAATTCACAGGGACATAAAAAGCAGCAATGTTCTTATAGATGAAAACCTAAACCCAAAGATTGCTGACTTTGGACTCGTGCGGTGCTTTGCTGCAGACCAAAGTCATCTTAGCACTGGAATAGCAGGGACACTGTAAGTTGAACAATTTCTTACTCTTCTTCACGTTTGTTTAAGCATTACATGTAATGGTAATTTGGCAATGCACATAACCATAAACAAATGTAGACGTATTTGTATATATTTAGACTTCATGTTGCAATGACTTCTTCTGAATAACTGTATGACTCAATGTCTCCATTAGATTACCTTTGCATCAATAATCATATAATAGGCCAAATTATTAATATGATTCGCTAGTGTTGAGTGTCTAACTGATCTAGATAATAAATTTGGTCTTCATGCTACCTTAGCACAAGTATATCTATTTCATCTAAAACTGGTATCCCAATTGGTGGTGCAGAGGCTACATGGCTCCCGAGTATCTTGTTAAGGGACAACTTACAGAAAAAGCAGATGTATATAGCTTTGGAGTTCTGGTCATGGAGATTGTAACCGGTAGGAAAAATAATGTCTTCGTTCAGGACTCTGGTTCCCTCCTTCAAACAGTAAGATCCAAATCAATCTATAACAGAACTTTCCTCAGTTGCATTCACATGTCCCAAATTTGTGTTCTATCATTAGTGATTTTACAATGTGATTTTTTTCACTTTTGCCTCAGGTTTGGAGACATTACACGTCCAATACATTGACTGAAGCCATTGACCCGACTCTGAGAGTTGATTTTCCGGTAAAAGAGTCTTCAGATGTGCTTCAAATTGGGCTATTGTGCACGCAAGCTTCAGCTGCATTACGGCCATCCATGGCAGAAGTTGTCCGAATGCTAACCAGTAAACATTGTGAGATCCCTAAGCCAAGTCAGCCTCCTTTTATGAAAACAGGTATGATAGAAACAGACAGCTCCCTGAGGTCTTATACCATCAACAGTTCGTATGCGGACGCCAGAATTGAGACATCCTATAGTTCGTCAGAGTCCTTTGGTATCATCAACAGTTCCGATAGGCCATCAAGGAGCTAAAAGTGGATTCAGCTCAAAGTTCTAGTGACCTCCAAAGGTCATCATTTGGAGCATGGACTAAAACTCAATTTGGTTTGTGGAAAGTTGAAGGAAAAGCTAAGTGCATGGCTGTATATCAATTCTCCTCACTATTCATTACAACCCACTTTCTTTTTTCCCTAAAATCTTCCGACATCCAATCATAGCCCGAAGAATCCTGAAATCCATACCCAAATTTTGAAGATCTGCATGTTTTGATTGAGCAAGAAACTGAAATTTTTGGCTGCACCCCACAAGAATGAGAGTAGATATTCTGTATGTAGAGGGTTTTGTTTGTTTCTTTTACAAATTTATTGATGATAGGAAATTGTGATTTATACAGCTGTGTGTGACATTTAATACATTGTTAATAGAGAATTAGAAATGAAGCAAAGTGGGTAGTTGGTTTGGGACCCATTTGTTGAAAGGTTGGATTTGGGTTTCTTATGTGGCCTGATTTGAGTTGTATAAGCATAAAAAACAGAATCTGATATGGATTTTTGAGGGAGATATAATAGTTATCATGTGCAAGCTCCTTTCAAGATTAAATTTGGCAACATAAACAAAGAGAGGTCTACATCAAATACCCAACAACATTCAATGTGGCTGGCTTTACATGCTTGCTTGTGTTCACACATGTGAAAGCACTGAGAGTGAGAACCTGAATTTCTCCTACAATTTTGATTTTTACTTGATGAGAATCATTTGGTTGATATCATAAAGCTTGTAATGATAACAAACTCACCAACTTGCCCATTTAAAGTTTAGGTCCTTTCACATGGAATGGAATGTTATGAAATTGGATGCTTCAAAAGCATAAAGGACACTATGATTGAATCCTGTGTCATACTACTTGCTCTGCAAATTTTACAGCTAAATATTAAGAATAATTATAAATGGCCAAACTGTGTTTGACACATTTTGCAATTGACTACCCTATGCTTTTTCTTTTGTGACTATTGACTACCCTGTATTTTTCTCTATTCATTTTGTCATTTAACTTTGACGGAAAATCACCATCTTTAATCATATGCACGGCACATGACTTACAAATTTTGAAATGACAATTTCACCCTTCTTTTTCTTCATTGGTCAAGAACAAGTTCATGAATGTTTACCGCGAAATTCAAAGTGTCGCCGAAAAATTCAAAGGATAGCCGAAAACTTCACTTATTTTTTGCTCAACCAACACAAACCCTAACATTTTACTAACAAATTGAACACAAACCGAAAATTTGTTCAACCAACACAAACTCCAACAATTGACACAAATCTTAAATACAAGGTAGTCAATAGTCAAAATAGAAAAAGAGTATTTTGGTTATTGTGTGTGTTAACTAACGGTAGAATTGACAGGGATGAGTGGAGGAAAGTACACGGTAGTCAATATTACGAAAAAAAGTATAAGATAGTCAGTTGCAAAAAGTGTCAACTACAAGGTAACCATCTGTGATCATCCCTAAATATTATTGTCATTAGTTAAGAGTAATATTCCTATTCCTATTCCTTCTCTTTCATAAACTGCATCAATTGTTGGAACACATCACTTACTCTTCACTTCTCTTCTCCTGATACTCTTATCAAGAAAGTATCTTCAACATCAGGCATGGGGGAGTTTATATATTTTCCATGCTTTCAAACCAAATTATACATAAAATTAATAAATGAAACACTGTTCAGCACTATACAGATTGGAGCCGATAAACTGGCACACCATATTGGTCAGAATCACAAGTTGCAAAAATATTGTGGGTAAGTAAGATGCACGAAAGACTACAAAAGGGATGATCCACTCCAAATGATGGAAGGAAGGCCGCATCAGATGTCTCAAACGATGCAATTCACCACCTGGAAGCTTAACATACAGATAGACAGATTTCAACATACAATATTACCTTGTTCTTTCAATATAATGCTTCATAGCTGTACGGTACCTAAATACAGACATTGCTTCTTCAGATGTGAATGATGGCAAAACCCACCAACCACCCAGAATTCCAAGCAATTTCAGTTTCCGATCTTGCACTTCTACTTCAGCAACGCACAGAAGCTTATAGTCTTGAATTTCAACTTTCTTGGCATATAATGACTGCAAAGAAAACAGAAGGATTGCCAATTATTACAAATAACCTGCCTTTGATCAATTAAGCTTGAGGTGTTTATAGACAATGACCTATATGCCTCTTATCAGTAGGATAGCAGATGTAAATCATGTAAATTGTTTAAACTACTTCGGCATCTCAAGTATGTCAAATTTATTTAACATTGGCATTAACATCAGTTCATGCCCTCTATAAGCAATTGAACATGTGTAGTTGTGTACTAATACATCAAATGGGGCCATCCTGAGTATGATAATTCAATAGGATGCTGCCAAGTACTTATGGTTTTAAAGAGTTTTCAGTTACTTGTACAAGTGACGTTACAAAAACAATTTAAAATTGGCATCACCATATGTGATAATTGAAGAAAACTGGACAATATTCAAGTAAATTTCCAAATGTATTAGATGAATTTAGTACTACAAAAGTAAAACAATAGCAAAACATGATACTTACCTTCTGCTTATACAGGTGAGGTTCTACGCGCATAAAGTGATAACATAACTGCATCATTCAAAACTTGCAGTCAATATCTTAAAAAGCAATAATCTTTTTCACGAGGTCTTAACAAATCAACAGTGATGTATATAAGAAACATATACTGACCCAAAGTTTAGAGATGGGCACAGAAGTACCTCACAAAATAGTCCTAATGCAATATCAGCCCAATGGAACCCATGGACGTTTTCATGAAATCACAAATCTAAGGAGCAATTCCTTGGGTTTCCATCAGAAAGCATATAAAATACCCCACCATCTATAGCTACCAGGACTGAACTTAAGAAGCCTTAATCCCTCTTCAAAATGAAGTACATACCCAAATGGTAAGCATTCAGTAGTTTCTTGTTGCTCCAATATGTAGTTAATTCAGGTATCATCTACTAACACTAATGTACTCATACAGTGCTTAATCCATAGACAAAATGTGCACAGATAGTGACAGCAACATCATAAACACTGATTACACAAACAATCACAAAGTATCTTCAATATCCTTTTGTTTTTTAATTAACCTGTAGCATATCTTCAGCATCCTTTTTTAATATTTGGTCTAGGATCCAAAGAGCACCTGATTGGGATTGCTGTTACTTTATCGTTAATTCACATTATTATCAACAATTAGTTTGCTTCCTGACCTTTTCCACCAAAAGATAAACCGACAATGGACTGGGCTTCGTGCTGAGAAGGAAAAGAATGAGTTTAATTGAAAGAACAATAGGATTCTCCCAGTTCATCAACACAGTAAGAATGAAAAAAACAGGCATCCAGAATTTCCTTGCACTTCTTAAAAGAGCATGTGGATCATCTTCGACATCCGACGCACCCAACAAGTCTCCATGAAAATCACCCACCAAAACATCATGACCTACATTATCAAATTCAAAGCTTGTAAGTTAATTGGAAGAACGGTTTAGAAAGAATTCGAGTTCCACAGTTGCTTATTTAATTAAACTCACCGTGCATAGCATAGGCAACATAGCCCCAAATGCTGATTGATCCAAATACCAATGAAAGACCAAAAATGTCTCCAATACTTAATTTCTTCCCTGAGAGAAAACCAATAATTACAAGGAGCAATTGATAAAGAAAACTGGATGATGACCATAGGGTAAGAACATATGAGGTAACAATGCAAGTTCATACAAAGTAAATGTCCAAGAGAGTAACTAGTGCCTAATAATGATCTTCATTTTTCTTTTCCCATAACTTATGATGCCAACAGGGTGGACCCTCTCCGCACAGTAGTGCGGGTGTTTGAGTGCACTGCATATTACTAGATGCGTAAACATTTTTGTAAACCACAATAAAAGGATGAGAAATGAAAGAAGTCGCTGCTAGTTTTTAATATGTCAAAAAGCCTTCCCAACTCCCTGAAAATAATAGCTAGTAGCTACCCTCTATACAAAATAACTAGGCTGTCCATGGTACCTGATTTATTCACCCAAGAGAAAGTAGCACCCATTGAGGAGGCCTGTGTGGAACCTCACATGATGCATGGAGGTTTTTTCATGGCCTTAACTCCAAGAAATGTTATTAGCTTAAATATTAAAGCCAGTAAATCCCCCTTCAGAAAAAGAAGCAGGTAAACTAGTGTTCTTTTGTTTTACCCCGCCACAGGTGGAAATTATTACCACTCCCACCCTAGCGATAACTTCTCTAAAGAATGTCTATAAAAAATTGGATTAAACCTAGCATTTTATTGTAGCAATGACCAAAGGAGTCAATGAAGGAGATATAACAAGTTAGTCACTCCCCACGTGATAGGAAACTACAGACACCGAAATCCTAATAGAACGATTCGCCCATGCTATTAACTAGTCCTACCACTAGTATGAAAGTGATTAAATCTAGTGCAATCAAATTATAAGCTTCACTTTCACAATGCATAAATATAGTCCCTTCGGTATTTAATGGAGAACTAAGGAACAGAGAAAAATTTATAGATAATCCTGATAGTCCAAGAAACCCTCCCTTCAATATTTACTGGAGAACTAAGAAACAAAGAAAAATTGATAGATAATCCAGATAGTCCATGAAACCCGCTAACATATTTTGTAGTGTTAAACTTAACTCTAACACAAAAGCTATCAGCTTGTATATCAAGTGGCAACAAACTTCACATTGTTTCCACACGTGCAGGCTGGATTAGAGAACGGACCATGCATGTGGACCAAGAAGGAAGGTAAGATAGACGGGTCACTAGGCCCAATAAAACCATTTTTGATACCATGTTAAACTTCACCCAAATCTAAAAAAATCAAGTTGATAGGTGGAGGGCCCAACTAGTATACCAAGGGGAGATAGGCTTCACATTCATTCAATATGAGATTTCTTAACATGTTGGAAAACAAAACATACCAATACCAAGATGACAGAAATATAATACTCCCTCCGTCCCAATTTAAGTGCCAACTTTCCATTTTTCATAATCTAAAGTTAAACTTTCTCTTTATACCCCCATGTGCTCTTCTTGTAACTCACGCAAGGGATCCTAACTAACCCATCTTAAGATAATATTGGTAATTATGCACAACAAACTAACCAAAAACGAAAGTGGACACTCATTTTGTGACGGAGGGAGCACACAATTAACTTCATTAAGAGAAACTACTCACAATTTTCTCAGAAAATCTAAATTCAATATCCAACCTACTGCCACAGCATCAACAAACATGCAGAAAACTAATGAACACAATACAATACCATAAAAAATTCAAAAGGGGCAAAATCAAAAAATTATTTAATTCAACATAATTAGGTCAAGTGAGTGACTTGCCTGATGAACAAACATTGTAAGCAGATCCTCTCTGTATATTTAGCTTGCAATGCAATCTTGCAGCACGGTTGTGCAGTGTCGGTTCAAGCCCTTTAATCCACCTCTTCAGAGGCTCAAATCTGGCATAAACTGGAGTACAAATCATTACAATCCCGAAGACAAAATCAATTATAAACCATAAATAATTTAGTAAACAAAAGGGGAAAAAAAGCACTCACACAATTGCCTTGACTGGGAAATTGCTGGAGAAGAGTATGTGATCACGGCTAGGGTTTTCCTGATCGGACGGACAAACTTCCCTGCGTACGCCATTACATCTCCTCAAATTGTTTCGTCGCCATTTCACTTCGATTCTGGTCGATTGGCATGAAAACGGCGTCGTATTGCTGTGCAGGTTACTAGGTTAATACCAGGTACGTTTGATTTCTCTGAAAGTGTACACTTGTGCAAAGGTAGTTTGTAATCTTGTGCTGACTTGGTAAATATCTCCTTTTTTTTTTGTCTTTTTAGGCACAATAATTCCACATTATAAATTTAATTTTTTGCAAGAAAAACTTAAAAAAAAAAAAAAAAAAAAAAAAACTTTTTGCAAGAAAATATCTGGACAAACAAAATAAATTGGGTCCAGTGATTGGCAACTAAAAGATCCAATCCAAGAAAACCAGTCAAAAAACATGTCAATCTCTATGGTGCCAGTTTCCCAATTCTTAGTGCCAAAATCTACCTCTGTTGATGCCCATTTCCATCCAACCAAACCCATCCCAAGGTAATTTGTGATCTTATTTCTTCAGACAAACACTTCAATTTTGCTTTGTTTATGTTTCTGCATGAGTTTTGGTTTCAGTACATGGTTTTGTTTTGTTTATTTTCTGAAAAAATCTTGTTTGCAAGATGGAGGCGGCATAGAAGCAGTGTAATCAGATGTTGTAGTGGTAACAAAAGTATAGGAGAAACAGCAAGAAAATATCAGAATTACTATGAGTTGCTTGGTGTCTCTGTTGACTCAACTCCCCAGCAAATCAAAGGAGCTTACAGGAAGTTGCAGAAGAAATATCACCCAGATATTGCTGGCAAAAAGGTCATTTCATTTGCTGTATATATATTATTTTAAGGAAGCTACTTAGCGCATACAACCGTCTTACATGTAACTTACACGTAAGACACGTGGCAGGCTGTGATTGGTTCAATGTGGATAGTACCAGTTTGAGTTTTCAGCTGAGTGGGGCAGTAGATACAAGAAGTTATAACCAACGAGCATGAATCATTTTCACATGTACATGACTCTGATTTTTCTTTATATTAATTTTCTTAGGGTCATGAGCATACACTGCAGCTGAATGAGGCCTACAAGGTGCTGATGATAGAGGATCTCAGAAGAGACTATGATGCTTCTATTGGCCAAACAAGAATATCATTTGGAAGAAACAAATCTGGTTTAGGGTACAGCTCATGGGAAGGTCCCTTGAGACCCCAAGCTTTGTTTGTTGATGAAAATGCATGCATAGGTAGCTCATTGTTCATTTCATAAGCTGTAGAATTGTTTCTTTTCTTTTATCAACAAGCGTACGAATGATGAGGCTTGAAACTGAGACCTCGAGGACCAAGTGAAATCAACCACTTGCCTACTGAGTCTTTGTAATCTGTAAAATTGTTATTTAGCACGTCCAATGAATTTGCTTATGGTTGCAGGGTGTAAAGAGTGTGTGCATCATGCAAGCAACACATTCGCATTCGATGAAGCTCTGGGATGTGCCAGAGTCAAGGTTCAATATGGGGATGATGATAAGAGTATTGAGGTAACTAAAGCTATTCACTAAATATGCAAAATGTAATGGTGAGGTTCTGATACTGTCCACTGATAACCCCAGGTTGCGGTTGACTCGTGCCCTGTGAACTGCATCCATAGGGTGGAAAGGGAAGAGTTGGCAGTGCTCGAGTTTCTAATCCGACCTCAGAAGAAAGACGGGTATGGTGTGTTTGGAGGAGGCTGGGAAAAACCTGCAAATGTTTTCATGGCAGCCGAGTCCTACAGAAAGCAATTGGAACGGGAAGCTGAAAACCGTGCTAGAAATGGTAAAAACTACATTTTCAATGCCTATATATAATGACTCATGCTGTATTTTCACGAATGTGTCTACTACTGCAGTACATGCAAGTGTCGACGAAGAGACCCCAGCTCAAGCAGAAGCTCGGGCTAACGCCAGCATGAAATTAAAGAGGGAGAGATTCTCAAGTCTTTTGAATTGGGTGAAGGAAGTCCTTGGCTCATAAGTTCAAGAAGCAAACCACGAAAGTATCTGCCAAGATGCGATCGGATCTCAACTATAATTACTCTATACAATTATAACATGTAAAGAATGGACTGAATGCAGAATAGGTATAAAATATAGATAGAAGAATGTACATATTGGATCAATTACCAGATTAGATGCTTTGAAGTTGCAGCAAGTATGTCTTGGTGTCTCAGTTAGGTGATACTTCATTGAAAACTGCCAAGGTAGTGTCATTCCAGCTTCAATAAATAAAAAGCATGAATCATCAACTTTGAGTTACATTAGGAACATCAACAATGAAATAGAATTTACATTTGAGTTCATATACATCATGCATTGAAGGCTAGAAGCAGAAAAACGTTACGCGGATCTACAATTATTGTTCGATCCTAACATTGAGAAAGTTCATTATATGCTAATTCATCTACAACTCTAAGTTTTCCTGCAATAGTTAGATGGAATCGAAGCAACATAATATCATTTGCCATTTTTTTTTCCAACTGGTTTTACTGCAGGGTTGCAGATTCAAATGATGCGAAGTCATCATTCCCCATCAATTATGAGGAAGCACGGAATGGCAAAGCCTGGAACATCATATATTGGGTTCCACTTTGACACTAGCAACATCCTTGCATTGGACGCTTTCGTTGAAATTAGACAAATCCATCAAATCCACAATACAAATGCATTTGGCCTGAAATAAAAGAACCTTGGCCAACAACGTTCGGACTTTTAACCGTGTCATAACACTAATAGAGCCTGCATTTGCCAGTGCCAGCGCAAACTGCACACTCATCCGCCTCCCCTGCTACATGGCTTAAGCAGTGTTTGATCCTGTCATTCACAACATCCTGTAATGTGAAACAAACAAAAAAATAGTGAAAAATGAGTAACCAAACAGAAAGAGTGTCTTCAAAGTGATAAATTTGGGAGGTTGTGGGGGGAACCTTAGAATTTTGGGAGCTACTTAATGCTAACATTGAAAAGAAAAATGACGAATATTTAGAAAAGAATACCAATTGCAAAAGAAGATGAGCCAGAGAATAATAATTCATGCTCAAACTCAAAAGTATACAGGAGAAACAGCACAAGCTACACAACATATATCTTATCAACAACCAAGTGACAATATTCGGTCTGTAATTTAGTGATGATAGGCTGTAAAATATGGCCAAAGAGCCCAATCATTAGGTTAGGGCCGTTAGGCACAGAACAAATTGAACTTTCAGCAAAACTAAATGGACTTTGTCAATACATTATATAGAAACCAAGAAGAAACTTCATACCACAAGTTTCTCATGCAGGCCAAGGGGTGCTGTAATTATGTATGTTACGCTAGGGTGGTCCTTTGCAGCTTCAGCAGTTAGGGAAGGAATATCCTGTGAAACATGTCACTGTTTAATGCAGCTTAGAAGAATTCTTTAATCATTCTTGAATGCATTACCAAAAACTCTACAATCAATTAGTTTTGTGCACATATAATATTTCACATTAAAGTTACCACAGAAAAGTCCAAAGTCCGAACTACCTGATGCCAATGTCGTCCAGGGAAAAGAAAAAACGGGCTTATAATCACACGATTCGCCCCTTGTTGAACACATAAACCAAATGCGTCTCTTATTGATGGTTCTGCCAACTCCTAATTATATTTAACATACATCCAGAAATGAGAATCGATTTCAGACAAAAGGGCATTGTAGAAGAAACATATATGTATCATTTTACTAGATAGAAGATTATACCAAAACAATGATATATATATATATATATACACAAACATGACCCAGAAATCCATTTAAACCCCAGCATGATGCTGAGCAATGTGATTGTTTAGTACACCAAATGACCAAATAGGTAAGTCATATACACAACAAGAGATGCTACCAAACTCAAAAGTCCACTCGCCAAACTATGTGATAGTTAAGCAAGTAAATGGTTGCTTTTGAACTAAGCAATGCTAAGATTCATGTGAAAGAGACACAAAACAGCAAAAAGGCCATGCTACATTTCCAATAGAAAGCACATAATTCACTTCCAAATCAACATCATGAAGCAGTCACCATATAAATTCAACAAAGGCAACATAATAGAAGTTCCCGAATACTTCAGTTGGTAACATAACAAATCGTACAAAACTAAATTAACATATAATAATACCATATGAGCAGGCTCCACAATTGGGTACCCAGTTTTCTCTCTAAACATGGTCACGAACTCATCTGAAAATGCCAAGCACAACAGTACAAAAAACGAAAATCAAATCACTTCAACAGCTAAATATAAAATGGAAAAGAGTAAAAGCAGCAGAATTGCAGCTTACTTAGCATGAGATTCGATTCCCTACGACGGGAACCATGGTCGACAATGATGACGCCGTCTCTGTCGCCAATTTCATGCCGATCCCGATCAGACCCACAACTTCTGGTAGCCATTGACAGTCTTTTGGACGATAATCTTCTTCTCTGGGGATTCAAATTCAATGATTTGAGGGGTGCCCAGGTAGGATTTCGTTGAGTTCCGCTCAGTGAAGAACTGTAACGATGGCGTGGAGAACAATTTCAGAGAGGAAAGTGAGAAAACAAGAAATTTCTGGAGGTTCTGCTTGTACCTTGTGAGGGTGAATTGAGGGTGGGAGGGGATGAGCAACGACTCTATCGACATCCTCTGGACGATCTGGATTGTCCAAACTCCAAACAGCAGCGATGTCCCGAATTCTGCCTGTGTACGGCGTCGTTCAATCTGATTTATCAAAGACTATACTAGTAGTAAAAAAGAATTTAACACAATAAATTAATATTCTATTAATACTTCAAATGGACGATGAAAAGACAAGTCTGACAAAGAGACCGAATATTTAACTAACTCGTGGGCAACTCATTTCGCAGACCAACCCGAAAATAGAAAACTGTGATGAGCCACAATGGCTAAAGCATCATGAATGACCAAATCAAAGGCACTAGATTTCTCCTCATCAACTTGAATAATCAATTGAAGACACTGAAATCCTCCCCT
>JAYMTF010000946.1:0-28117 GCA_036897485.1 Pelargonium nanum | reverse complement strand
TTCTTATGTTTTGTAAGCTTTTTTGGCATCTTATGACTTAATGAGAAGTACTAGCATTTACCCTTCAAAAAAAAATTATCTTTATCTTGTTATTGAAGTTAAGTATAATGAAACCAATATAGTTTAAAATGTCTTGCATTTACTTTAATTTATGATGTCATGTGACTTACTAGTCTATGATCCTTTTTTTGAAACCAAACAAGCTACTGATATTATTCAGAACTTAATAAAGACAAAGTACATCGGGCAGGACATAACTCCAACCCGTAAACTCAGACATAGAACCAGACAATTTAGCTAACTTATAGGTTATCTGATTCGATAAGAAAGCTTAAACATGACGCTAATAAAACTCGACTTTAGCGCTAAACAATCACCAATTAACAAACCAACTCTACTACCTTCCACAGTTTCCAAATCAAGAAGTGATATAACATGAAGCAAATTGAATTCGAAAACTATGCTTTGTCAACTCTTTGTCGCTGCGAACTTCATACCCTCCAACACCCCTATGTCTCTCCTTCATCCGCCACAACCACCACCGGCAATCTCCGGCAGCCACCCCCCAAAAATTCCCCACCACTTCCCGAGCCACCCAACAGACACCAACCTAATTATTTGCTAAGTTCACAAAAGTATTAGAATTTACTTTAATCCAACCTTCACTTGGCCGAACCCATACCCGAGCATATCTTTCTCCATCCCTTCCGAGCACCTGAAACTGATGACTCGCCCTAGCTGCATTCCAAGCACGCCAAACTTCATTGGCAACGCCTTACGCAGCCTCCGGCCGGACATCGTTCCCATTCCAAACTCGGTCATTCCTCGCCTTCCACAAACTCCAGCAAATCATTGTTTGTTGCAATTAAGTTTTATTTAATTGGATTTAAAAAAACTAACCACATAGAATTAAGCAAACTATAATCAAATTACAAATAGTGAAGTGAAGATGTTTATAATCACATATGATATTGACGTATTGATTGAAGAGAAAAATATTATTTTCTCATTTTCAAATGATCATTTTTAGCATTTTTATTTTGTGGAATCTTATCTTCATTTGTCGTATTGCAGTGGAAATTACCAAAAGGAAGAAAAGATAAATGTGTAGAGTGAGGTCCAATTGTATAGACATTAACCCATTAGACAAAGAAGAACAAGTTTAATATTGATTTATGGTTATAGTTATGCTTTGTTTTGTATGATGTACAAATATTTGCATTAACAAGACAAGAGAATTGAAATAAATTAAGAAATAAAAAAAAGTATTAGGCAACTTCTTGCAACTTAAATACTATCAAATATTGGGATCATTTGTCCATTTTTACATTGTGTTATAAACCTTTTTCTTATAAAAAAACATTAATTTATAAAATGTCCTATTGTTCTAGAGATACCATTCTCTGTGCCCAAATGTTGAAGTAAGTTGTACAACTATGATTTTGCTTTTTTATCTTATCCTCAAACTAAAATCTTTGGTATGAAAATGATCTGTCAATTGTGTTGTGTTGTTTTGGTCTTGTCTTGTTGTGCTTTTGCATTTTGCATTTTTATAGTTAAACATGAAAGGACAACAAGTTGGATCAATTATGTGAGAATTATAGGTTTGGCTATGATTTGCATTTTGGCCCCTCCAATGATTTTTGGCTTCATCCAACCCCTCCACTTCATGTTTATCAACCATCCAAATTTTGCTTACCAATCAACGTCTTATGTATCCTACATTGAAACGAAGACATCATATATATAGAGCTGACAATTTAAACTCGAATTCGCAGGCACCTGATACTTGACCCCACTTTTGCACGACAATGACCCGACCAACTTTCGGGCCAACCCCTCTATTTCATGTTTGTCATCCCAACGATATTTTCCTACAAATCAACATCTTATGTCAAAAATTATATTTTTCATAGAACGAAATGGAGACTATCATATCTAAAGCTCACAATTTAGACTCGAAATTTCAAATACTTGATACCAACCGAACTTTTGCACGACTCCAACCCGACCTACTTTCAAGTTGGGTCGGAAAAACTCGCACAACTCTGTGCTCCTTAAAATTTAAAATCCGACTCGACCCCGCCCAAACCCAACCTCATCTTTCATCTTTGTACTTAATCACAATTGATTGTAACAATAATGGCCCAAACCTAAAGAATTGGACCATTGACAGAGAAGGAGGCCACGTAGAGGGCTTGCACGTCACTGATATCAGATCAAAAACCCAAACGGATCATTGGGTTGGACTGGACTCCATAGCTCCAGTCTCTAGTAACATGTGCTTGTGAAAAGGGTCAAAAATGGCTAGTCGTCTTGGTCTTACATTTCATCCAAAGCTACCACTTTTGGCTGGTTGTGTACAAGCATCTTCTTCTCATTTTGTTCCAGCCATTTCTGTTTCTGGGTCTTCGAATATATTGAAGAAATGGACTGGTGGAGGTAGAGCAACTCGTCGCCTGGTGTTAGGTTTGGGGGCTTCGTTTTGGGCTCAGTATATGAACATGGCGGGTACCGTTGGCGCCAAGTCTTTTATTGCCTCTGCTAGGCTCTCCAGTGGTCCCTCTGTGGAAGAGGTGAGAACAAATTCAACCCCAGTTTTTATCTGTTGATTTTGGATTCTGGGTTTTTGTGGATTTTGAATGTTTATTGTTGTGGCTGGTGCTTTATGGAATTTGATGAATTGTGTGCTTCAGCTAATGGGTTGTTATGATTAATATATATATATATATATGTGTGTGTGTGTGTGTGTGTGTGTGTGTGTGTGTGTTAAATTTGGTGGCATTTCATGATGTAACCCAGTTCATTGTTATGTACTAAGTATTTGTGTAATCATTAGAATTTCAGTGATTGGTTGGTACTCAACAAATGAAATAATTAGTTCATTGTAGCTTAATCCAGAAGTGATTTATTATCCTGTTGAAGTTACAGGGAGCCATTGCTGGAAGTAGATGCTCCTGTGCCATTGGAATTTGCCAAAATTGGCCGATTTTAAGATGTTCCAGTCTCCGAGTGATATATTTTAGTTGCTGATTGTTGTGCTTAGTATTGCATTTTCAATTCTGATTGACAATATCTTCTATGTTTTGCAATCTCAAAGATATTGAAGAATGTGGATTGGCCAGAGCAATTTCCCTTCAAGAAGGAAGATTTTCAGCGCTATGATGAGTAAAGGCTCTAAACTAAATTTTCTTGCGTGTTCTGGAATCTGGATTGTTTATGAAGTTTCATTATTCATAATTCATTCCTTATATGTGATGGGCTGATGGCCTTGTAAATTTTGGGAGAATTCTGAGAACCTGGTGTAGCATATTTCAAAGTAGTGAAGAGCTGGAAATTTGATTAATTTTCTTTTAGATCCCTTCTTATTTAGGAAAATTGTATAGTAGGATTACGGAAACTAGCGCTTTTAAATATATTTCGCTCACATTAATTCAAACCAAGAAGCATGTACTTTTATCCAGATGCATCATATATTAGTTCCCTTTTTTAGACAAGAAAAAAAAATGATTGATCACATTATAATGCTATTTGTTGTAACTTGTACTTATGGTTGACAGTATAGCATATATTATGCAAGTTATGTTAAATCAAATATGCCATCTACTTGCCCAATTTAAAAGAGTTTGTTTCTACTAATACTTTGCCGAGTTTTCTTTTTCCTCTTTATGAGAAACTTAAACTATTTTAGGCTCCTTGTACAATATGGTTACTTTTTTTAAATGGAATCAAATCATGTGTCTGACAAAGAAAACAAATTATATTTCAGGACACCAGATACACAGTTTTATGAGGCTCCGCGTCTTGTGACACACATTGATGATCCAGCCATTGCTGCACTGACCAAGTACTATTCAAAAGTTTTTCCTCCTAGCAACACTCCTGGAGTAAGCATCCTCGATATGTGTAGCAGTTGGGTAAGAAATTTCTAATATTTGTCAGTTATGTTTCATGTTTACTCATTCGACAAATCATAACCTCTTCCTTTGGCCTGTATTTAGGTCAGCCATTTTCCAGCAGGATACAAGCAAGAGCGGATAGTCGGATTAGGTATGAATGAAGAAGAGCTGAAGCTGAATCCAGTAAGACAGTCCTTGATGTTTCCTTTTAGTAATTAGTGCGATAGAAAATTTTGAACACATTATGAAAGTTAGTGTGACGTATCTTAGTTCTTACAGTTGCATTTTTGTGCACTGTTATCATTTATTTGGGAACCTCTAGCATCATTGTAAATTGGTCATTTGGTTGTGTGAGGTTATTGGCAGTAGTTCCCCTGGTAATGGGTCTTGGGTGTTCATTGGCTAAACTAACTTAATCTCCTAGTGACATTGAGAGATTGGGAATGAATTCAGCCTTGATGGAAATAGTCTGTGTTTTCTCGTAGAAAATTAATTCACTGGAATAGGTATCTCCAACACAAACATTAATGTAATATGTCCAAGAAAATGTAAGTTATGATGAGAGGCTTTAAATAATTATATCATTTGACTGTTATTAAGGGGAGGGCATATATTGTGTATCATCTGCATACTTTTAACAAATTAAAGGTGGACACACAGTCAATAATGGATGTATGAAAATTTGGTACTACCATTACATTTGATTTTCATAGTTACTGTGGTAAATGACATCGTTGCCCATCATTTATGCTTTGCAGTTTGCATTGATGATATGGAGAAAAATGCATATTAATTTGGATTCTTGTGTCTGTAGGTTCTGACAGAGTATGCTGTGCAAGACTTGAATGTGAACCCTAAACTTCCATTTGAAGATAATTCGTTTGACGTTATCACTAATGTGGTATGTGCTTCTTTCCCTGCCACTAGGATTTAATATTGGTAAGTTCTCAATGGAAAATGCCGGAACCATTTCCGTCCGACTCTGGGATCAGTTTGTGTTATAGTTATTATTTCTGCAAAATTTGAATTACCTATCACGCTGGTGGCATTTAGTTTGAGATTTTTGCTCCGCAGCTTCATATCCTATGTGTCAATCAGTGACTATAGCTTTATAATTGACTAGTTTCAATTACTTATTTATTGGATAATTGGCCACATTCTGTTCCCATAATGTTTTTAAGTAAAATGTTCCACACATGATTCAAAGTCATTTTCTTTTCTCAAGGCCTAAGTGCATCCTCGCAAAATGTCATTTTGTAATCCCTCTGAGCCAAGAAATAGAGATATTTAATTTCAGTATAACTCCTTGGTAAGTTTTCTTTTAAGGAAATATTGTTTGAAATGTTTTGAGATTTTTTTTTTCACATTTTACAGGTCAGTGTTGATTATCTAACAAAGCCTATCGAGATTTTCAAGGAGATGTGTCGGATTCTTAAGCCCGGTGGACTGGCAATAATGAGGTGACATTTTCATCCACTTCCAGGTTCCAACAAAGAGTCATTTTGAGTATACTATATTTCATGATAATCTGATGCTTCTAGGCTGATCATCCTCAAAGCTTTTTAAAGTTTTAACTTAAGTCATTAATATATTTGAGCCTTGTCGTCATTATCTCATAGACTTGACTTTATATTCAGCCAAACTATTTCATTAACCACTCAAATTTTCTTCTATTTTTCCTTGAGATGCCATTGTGAGGGAGTATATAGACTTAGAACTCTAATTCATCTCTAGTCATGTTAATTTTGAATACTGTGTCTAATTTCTTTCTTAATTTTATATCAAACCAAAAGACAAAGCACTCTGATCTTCCTTCAACTAATCCTGCACATCTTTCTGGTCAACGATATCTGACTACATGGAATGTGTCTATTAAACAGCTTTTCCAATCGTTGCTTCTGGACAAAAGCAATCTCTATATGGACATCAACTAGCGACGCCGATCATGTAATGATTGTTGGGTCATATTTCCATTATGCTGGAGGTTTTGAACCTCCTCAGGTAATTATTACTCAATTTCCTGTGTCCTTTCTTAATAATGAAATGTAGCATTGTAGCTATTGGTAGCTGTTATGAGTTTTAACATACATAATCTCTTACTCTTAACCATCTCATCAAATATATAGAACATGTCACAATAACATGCTTTGTGGTGACCTATTAACATCTCCAACTTTAGGTTCAGTTGCAGTTGGTTCACATGTCAAAACCTACAACAACAAAAAAGCATTACAATTTGTTTCAGTCACGGCCTGTGTGCACAATGACACTACTTAACTCTAGATTGATTGTGGGTTAGTCAACATTCAACAAGTCGATTATTATTTATAAACAATTTGCATTTGGCTGCAGGCTGTGGACATATCTCCGAACCCTGGACGGTCTGATCCTATGTACATTGTATACTCTAGAAAGTTGCCCGAAGCTTAAGAGAAGTGGACAGATGAAAGGTACGAGACTTCATCTAACGTGAGACGCAATGGATATGGTTACATTTTGGAATGTCCATGTATCCTGAATCGTCTTTTTAAAACATAAAATGGATCATAACTAGACTTTTCTTTTTGTATCTCCCCTGGAGAGAGTTCATTTTTACAACACCAAGCAATCTTGAAGCTTCTTGTTTCTTTTAGAACAATAATACACTAAAGAAAATGATAGTGGGAAATCTTGAAAATTTGAAAAGTGCTGCTTGGTAGGTGCCTAAAGATGTGTGTGTGTGTGGAATTGGTTGTAACAGTATCGATCATAAAATATAGAGTCCACTGATATAGAAGAATCATTATTGTAATCTTGTGAAAAGACAGTCATTTGGATTATATTCTCATAAGAAATCTACAACCCAACTTGTATTATTCCCTTCCTCTCCCAAGTCCCAACCATATAATTCAGACGAAGCAGAGCACAAGAATATGCTAAATTTTTAGAGGAAGAGAAACCAAAATTACAAATTGAGAGTTTCACAAACCCAACTCTGCTATTTCTAGTGCTTCCTATGGCTAAAGAGGTTCTCCATTTGGGCATTCTTGTAGGCACTGCAGCCAGTAACATAGACACATATTAGAATCACTATTGATATGATTAGAATCAGATTGGCTCTCCTCCATTCCTTCCTCAGGTTTCCGAGCAGACCCGCCTTGCAGCTGTCGCACGTGTAGCACAGCTGGCTCTGCTCGTTGCTCCACAGTAAACAGTCCGGGTCAGCTGTCGGGCTTGCCGGGTTCAACCACAGTGTTGGGTTCACATAGCCATAGCCACAAATTGTGGGAGGCTTACAGCAACCTGACTGTAAAAGGAGAACATAAAAGGCACAGAAAGGAATCAACACCAGCATCAGTGACCAAACAATACATGACCCAAAGCTGGCATGCAATAGGGCTATTGACCCTGTAGATTCTAGGATTGAAACATTGGTTCATGAAAGTGATGGACACTACAAATTAATTACAGGCCGTATGGGTCCTATTGCTGCATTTTTATAGGTCAGAGTGGACCCTGATTCCTACCCATCATCTAGTGATTTCTCCACAGAAAATAAAATAATACAACTTCCCAAATCGAATCACTTTTGCTCCCTCCACAAATTTACAATTGTTAGAGACAATGTCTTTAAACATTGAGATCAAAAGTTGTTTGACTGTTTGAGTTGTCATCAATAAACTTAAAATAATTTCACTTCACAAGAGGTTGGACTTGAGATTTTTCACAAGAGGTCGTGGGATCCTACACAACTCATGTAAAAAAATTTCAACCCCATTTTGTTCAGTTTTTATTCGGTTAATGACTTCAATACCCCTCAATCCATAGTAGTTCTTATACTGAAATGCAGTGCAAAGAACAAAGCGGCAAGAAAAAAACACATTATGGTCGACCACAAAAAATATGGGTCGACCTCAGATTTTAGATAAAAAAAATTTACTTTATGCATTATACCATTCTAATATCATAGTTGGCCAACAGTCGGTAGATCCAAATTCGGCCTCAAAGTTAAATACATGTGTTTTTACTCTATGCGGTAGATCATTCTGGTATCATGATTGACCTACGGTCGTAGACCCAAATTGATATCAGACAATCTCGTTGTTATCGTAATGTTTTTTTTTTCTGATTAATATTTTTATACGTATTAGTCAACATATTGTAATCATAGGTTAACCAATGACCATTATCCAACTTATTCAAACCCTTCATTTCAAGAGTTCTTCAATGATACATCACTCAAAGAAAAGAAAACAGAGTACTCTGTGCTCTGTTTCATAGCAAAGGCCAAAAGAGGCCATAATTACCAATTTTCTCGAATCAACCAGACCCAAAATCGAAATGGGTGTCTCTTATTTTCGGGAAATTCCACATAACTAATTCAAAAAACCAATCTTTATTTAGAAACTTCAAGAAAACAACAAAAACAGAACAGGTTCAAGAACTTGCCTGAAGAGGAGATATAGGAGTCGCAAAGAACTGATCCGCAGTAATATAGTTCTGAGACATCTTGGCGCAGACATTAGAGTCTGCAAGACAGGTCTCAATCTTCTGCCAATGATCGGAGCTGGTGACGTGGTCCCGGAGCCACCTCGAGAACCCGTCGAGCCGGTACTCCTTGTACGACCGGCCGGGGACCGGGTAGCTGCCGTCGGCTCGGGTCACGATGAAGGCGAAGACGAGGAGTATGAGCAGAAGTGCGATGAGTACGGCCATACAGAAGAGGTAGAAGGCGAGCAGAGACTCCTTGTACCAGTGAGCTCCGAGGAAGCCGGCGAGAGAGACGACGAGGACGAGGACTCCGAGGACGAGAACCGGCCACCGGAAGGCGTGGATACACTCGTTGTCGGGCTTGGAGGTGAGCCAGACGCCGGCGTAGATGATGGGGATGGAGCAGAGCATGGCTCCGAAGTTGAGAAGTGCTGTGAAGTTGTTGCTCGCTCCCATGACTAGCTGAGCTTGGTTGGTTCTTGTTTGCCAAATGGGTTTTTGTTTTTGGCAACAAAACTGGAACTTGGCCAAGGAAATGGTGGCTGGTGTTGTTGAGAGCTTGGACAGAAACTCAGAGGTGTTTGTGAAACTGAACTGGGTTTTGGCTTATTATCAGTTTTTGTTGGGTAAAAAGAGCTAGTTTGGTCCCGAACTTTGATGTTTGGTGCAATTTTGTTATGAACTTTTATCAACCAAAAATAGTCTCTTAATTTTCATGTTTTGACCCAATTTGATGCATGAAACTTTTTTTTATACCCAAAATGGTCAATCAACTTTTATATATCGATCCAATTTGATACATGAACTTTTGATATAAGCTTTAAGGACAATGACTATTTTGGGTCACTATGAGAAAATTCAGAGATCGTTTCGAGTCAAAACAAAATTTAGGGACCAAATTGAAGCGAAACACAAACGTTTATGAACTATTTTTTATTAAATGGGATCAAATCACTAAAGTTCGGAGGTCAAATAGGGCCTTTTTGTTTTTTATTTTTGTTTTTGTTCTGTTGTGTGCTTTGAAATTAGGGAACTTTGGTTGAAGTGGAAGGACGGTGGATTCGTGTATTGGGTTGTGTAAACAGTGTTTTATTAAGAGCAGCAAAAAGAAACAAAAGTGGAAAACAGAGGATCTTTGGGTTAAAGAAACTGTCACTAAAAAAGGACCATTTTTTTTGTCTGTTTTTGTATCCAATCAGGCACTTGTGTTTACTAATTGATGGGATGTTAAGAGATTGTGTAAGTTAAATTTTACAACTTATCAATAAGATTCAAGAAAAATTGGTATGATTTGTTTGTGGGTGGATGTTCTTGTTTGGATATTGTGTACACTCACATGCTTGTGTTTGTTTGCAATTCAAGACCTCACATCATTACTCAATCAATTCATTGTTTATTATACTCATATTCACAATGAGTTGTTGTTTATTAAAAAACTAAAAGCATGTGTCCCACATAAAAATCTAAAATAATGTGCAATTTTCAATCATACTAGCTATATTTTACTAATGGAAGGAGTATATGATGCTAATGCATGATAGTATTTTTTATATAATTAATTAATTAAAGAAAGTGAATTTGATTTATTGCAGTACACAGAAGTTGTTCAAAAGTAAGCAAAAATGAATTAATAATATAACTTTAAACATAAAAAAAAAATGTAAAAAGTACTTGGAAGACTTGGAATATGTTCACAAGATGATGATTCCAACAATTTACTACAAATGTTATTTATAATACTGATTTTTTGAAATATAACTAAACAAAAGTCAAATTGCTTTAGCCAAAAGATCCTGCACACCAAACTTAAAGATAAAAAATTAAGGTAACGTTCGTTTAGTTTATTACGAACTTGGATAAAATAAAACAACTTACTTTTCTTAAATTTAAAGTCTCAAATTCACACTCTCAATTCGAAGATTGAAATATGAAACTAATTAACTGCATGTATAATCATTCTTATCAACAATGCAATTGGTAAGGCCAAACCAAAGTGCATTCTCTTTTCATTCTTCAACAGAAAGAGCAAAAGAATCAAGTATCCACTTGTGAGAGCCTAATCATACCCACAACAAAAATATTCTCAACTCAAAGAATGCACCAATTCTCTACGTCTTTCCAAATAAAAAAAAGTTGCCCTACTTACAAAATGAACGGGACTGTCAAGTTAGTGACTTTTCGACTATGCTCACTCCTCTCAGCAATCTCCTTCAAACTGGTCCATGATTTTCTCCTCCGTTTGTTTGACACGATGGCAGATTCTTCAGCAGCTGTCGGGACAGGATTGCTCTCAATTGCAGCGGGTTTCTTAGGCCCCGATCCTTTTCTCTTTTTCTTCTTTGAATCCAACAAAGTAACACGAGTTCCCGTCATTGGGGTTGCGGGACTGTCTACGATCGGAGTCTCTGCAGAAACTGCTGGCAAAGCATTCTCAACAACCATCTTATCAGTCTTATTTTGAATTCCAGAATCCTCCGCTGACAAAGCATTCTTAACAACCGTCTTATCAGTCTTATTTTGAATTCCAGACTCCTCTGCTGGCAAAGCAATCTCAACAACAGTCTTATCAGTCTTATTTTGAATTCCACACTCCTCTGCTGGCAAAGCAATCTCAACAACCGTCTTATCAGTCTCATTTTGAATTCCAGACTCCTTTTCCAATTTAGCACCCTTTGGAAGCTGGGAAATAACAGATTTGGATTCTGGAAATCGTTTTGCTTTCTTGGGACATATCTGTTTCATATAGCCCTTTGGAGTTCCTCTCTTCAGATTCCGATGTGAACAGAAGTGGCAGTTGAAAACAATATCATTCTTCGAGGATATATTCGACTTGCTTTGTCTATGTAGTACCTTTGATTTACTCTTCTCAATCCTGATAGTGCAGTTATGGCCAGGCTGCAGAATGGTCTCGCATCTGTGAAACCAGAAACAAGGAGGCTTAGCTCAAAATAAATTCACAAAGTAAAACTAAAACAAATGTTGTTGATGTCATCAACTCATCATCTATCCAACAAAACCAATATTAAGATTCTATCCATCCACACATATTTTGCATTCCTCATTTCTAATTTATAGATGACTAACAAAAAAAAAAATTATGCTGTCAGTATATTTACCCTACAAGTAATTTATTGGAGAACATTATAACAAGGAATTCAACTCAGACACGTGTGTACACATGCCCCCTCCGGAAATAGTTTCAAGAACTCCATTTTAGTGGGGTAGGCTACCTAGCCAATTTGAGACATCAACACAATCAAAACTTCAAATTCTGTAGCCTGCATCATGAAACAAGCTCTTACAACAATTTTGGTCTAAAAACTGAATGGAATTAGTAATAGTATTACTAGAGAAAATGTTACGTGTGCAGGTTATAATGATACTATCAAGAGAGATGATTTTACATGAATAAAAAATTCCTATAGTTAGAAATTTTACCTACGAAATAGGTACCAGAATTGAGATAAAATTATTAAAATATCTAAATGCTTTAGAGCTAAATACATTCATTATATGATCACAGGGCAATAGTAAAATAAAAGCATGTTCCATTGTTGTTCATTTCTCCTAGAAGAACAAATTTAGACTGAATCAATCCAAAAAAGTTCCAAAATTTATCCAGCAGTCCCACCCATCAATCAGAAGAATAAACAGAACACAAACCTTTGACAAGGAAACATAGAAGAATCAGGCGATTCTCCCATAGCTTCGCCTACAGTAGCCAAGCGGCGCCCAAAAAAGGCTCCCAAAGAGGGGATAGAAACCTCCCCACTAGACCATACCGCGAGCTTCTGCAAATGCTCAAGTTTTAAGGCAGACTTGACATTCTTGGAGCCTCCTTTGCTTTGCTTAAACCCGCTGCTTTCTTGTCTCAATGTTATATGACCGCCAGACCTAGGATTCCCAGTTGACCCCTTCCCGGGCCCTTTTTTCTTGCCCATGGTTTTAGATATTTAGGCTACAAAAAAGCTATAAGAAATCAGAACTTATTTGCTTTTCAAGCCCTTGACACCCAAATTTAGCATGCACTCACCCATACTAATATTTAACGAATACAAAAGATGCAAGCAACTGGCAATCATGGTTCAGCTCAATCTACCAATTAGACATCACCTAGCGGCTAGCTTTCCAAGTTGAAAATATTTTTGTAAAGTTCAAAACTTTGAATGAATTAGTATATTAAGTCAGGCAGACCAATATCGAAAAACAAAATAAAATTCAAACACATATAACCTAAATTGAACCAATGTAACTTGTTATCACACTCGAACCCCGCTTATAATTAATCTAATATTACAAAAATCAAGGGGAACATTGATCTTAATTTGAGACATAATGCACCAGGAAGATAATCTTCAATTCTATCACCATCATAATTACCAATTACAACACATAACAATGTCAACAAGCATTATAGTCATTCAGCCAAAACAAAAGACACCATAAACAATAGCGGCAATCACCAGGCAACAACCCCAAAGTTTACTTTAAACCCTAATTTTTCGAACATGTTTCGTAAAATAAATTTCCTGTCCTTCATCATCATCCATCTTCTTCAATAAGTTACAAGCCAAGATAATAAAAGGAAAATAAAGACTCAAACTCTAAAACTAATTATGAATTTAATCCCAATACCTTTGAAACCTAAAAACCTGTTTGTTTATAGGTTCGCCGGCAGTTGCTATGTTTGGGAATTTCCGGCGAGCTACGGCGCATGAGAACAGATATGGTGGAAAAAGGCTTGATTTTGGGAGTATTCAGGGGTTGTAGTGGTGATGGTGGCGGCGGAAACGAGGTGGCGGCGGTGGGGGCTGCAACACCTGGATCTGAGCCCGCCGGAAGTGGCTGCTGTTGTGCTTGGTTACGGCCACGCGGTTGCAGCTGCTACTGATGCTCCGTCTTCCGGCCAAGCGGCGGCGGCGGCAGCTGCTACTACGAATTTGTTAGGGTGATGGAGGAGAGAGTGAGTGAGGGGTAGTTTTAGAATTTCATTAATCAAATGACTCACATGTCTTCGGCATGATGTAAAAAATTGCTAAAATTGGTTAGTGCATTTAGATTGATTATTGGTGAAATATTAAATTTGTGTGATTGTTATAGTTGTATCGAGTTTAAATTTGTTCGTAGAACAACTGATATCGTGGCTCATGTTTTGACAAAGTTGCTAGAGTAGGCCTACGGGCTACTTAGTTGGGTTGGGTGGATGTCTTTGATGTTGTTTTGACTTAAAAAAAAAACTATTAACGGTTAGAATGAAAATATAAGATAGCTATTTGTTTTGAAGTTTTTTAATCATGTGTTATGGGATACTCCAAATTGGTGTCATCAGTAGTTATCTTTTAATATTAGATAGAAAATGTAATATGATTATAAAACTTTAGTGTTTTGATTTTATTTGTTCACTAAATTCTGTTTAACTAAATTAATTTATGAACTTTAATGTGTTTGCTCCGATTTGGTCTCTAAACTTTGTTTTGACCTAAAATGATTATTGAACTTTCACATATTGACCTAAAATAGTCATTTCCCTTAGAGCTTACATCAAAAGTTTAAGATCAAATTGAGTCAATATTTAAAAGTTCAAGTACCATTTTGGGTCAAAATAAAATTTATAATCAAATTTGGGGTAAAATATGAAAGTTTAGAGACTAATTTTGATTAAACAAAATTTAGAGACAAAATCGGGTCAAAACACGGCTAAATTGGATATTTTACTTTATTATTATTGTTGTATATGGGCCTTTTTTTTATTCAGTCTTTTCAAATTTATATGTCCTGCCCAACTGAATTTGGGTTGGACCACAAAAAGGCCCAGTAGGTTATATCAACTTTCAGGTTTTGAGACACACATGAGGTGCACACGCGCGCACACTTGCGCGTAGAATAAGCTAGCGATCGAATGATCACCGCCAGTTCATCCAATAATCAGTACAATACTAGCCAAGGACTATTTCGTACTTTCACATCCAACCTCCGTTCCCAAGCTAAACCGAACTTTCTATTTCTCCTTTGTTCAGTTCACTTCTCTTCTCTCCGTCGACATTTCCGGACCCAAATCCACCAGCACCGTCACCGGAGCGTCGTCGTTTTCGCTAACCACGCAATGAGGACACTCCTCGTAGTGTTCTTTGCCTGCGATCTTCTTCTCTGCTTCGCCGCCGTACCTTCGCTCTCACTCTCTCTCCTCGCCGTCGAGGCCGACTCAGTGGTGGACGAAATCAATGCCACCGCCCAGTCCAACCGGTCCGCGCTCAAAGAGGACAGCTTCGCCGACATAATCGATCGGGCTTTGGACAAGGAGTTCCCTGAGAACGACCAGAATGATGGTGCGTACTAGATCTGAGCTCTCTTTTACTGTCATAATGGACATGCATTTTGTTTCCAGTTTTAGAAAATTGAACTAGGGTTTTGGATTTGGGAAAATGTGCTCAATATGCCGACATTTTGTTGAGTTTCTAGATCAGGACTTTACTTAATTTGGGTATGGAGCTGGCTACAGTTACCAGTTCTTTCTATTAATGGCCTGGTTGGGTTTTATCACTCGATTTAACCATATTCTTCAAATTTCAAATTAAGAGCTATTAATGGCAGTCCATAGTCCAGTGGTAGCTTTTTGCTCTAGGAAAGTTTGATCTCTTTTAGTATGTTTTAAAATGGTAAAAGAAATAAGACATTAGAACATCTACTTTATCTGGCTCATTTGCTTGATTCAACACATTATGTTATCTTTCAACTAAGCCAAATTGTATAGTTGGGTTCATACTTCATAGAGTGAGTCTTACTTTATTTTAAGGTTGTGGGTGACAGAATGTAAGCTTATGAATTACAATTTGTTTGCTTCTCCCGCTTTTGCCCACCAATTATTGTGAGCCGTAGGCAAATGTTGCAGAACTTAGATCACTCTAACTCTTGTTTTTACTTGCAGCCATTGACGATGCAGGTGGTTTCAACAACAGTGTTGCTGAACAGCAGGTCGGTGGCCACCTTTTGGATACAATATGCATTTGTTTTGAAGTTTCTGTTATATCATAAGCAACGATAAGATTTGAGTACACGGTAGCTAATTAGATTGCTTTTTCATGACATGCCTTCGACAATTTTGTATTTTTCTGATTGCAAATGCTTGCATTTTCTATCATTTTTTACCAGCACTAATATAAACAGTATGCACTAGAATACTTGGCAAAAGGGTTTCGAAGTCATCCAATGATGCTTATTATTATCACAGCAGTTTACTAGTGGGTGAGTGATTTAAACTAAAATGTATTGTTAGTTTTGGTGCTTAATATGTTTTTCACTTGACACCACCAGGCAGTTCTGGAAACTGTAGCCAGAGTTAAGTCGAAGAAAAATGACACGAAGGAGGAGAAGTACGTGCTTTTATCCATATTCAATTGTTCATATCTTATGATTGAAGTGATTGGCAGTTTTTATTGCTGCTTACATCTTTGTTTGCCTTGCTTTAGGTCATTTAAGTTTCACGATGTCTTCAATTTGGAAAATGAGAATCGACCAGAAGATATGCCAACCTTAATAGATCGAAAGGTGTGGCTGTACATTTCGTTAATAGTTTTTATCGGGTTTACAAATATTCAAAAAGATTTGTAATGTCATAGGGTGTCCCAGTGGTGGTGTAAATATTGTCTATAAAGGATTGGTGGTCTGGTCATCTGGTGCTATTTGGGAAAAAGGTACATAAGTAAGCCAAAGGGCACAGGTTCTGAATCAAAAGGATAACCAGTCCCATGAAAGTCCAAGCAATAAATATCCTATGAACTGAGTGAATAAGTGAACCACTGTGTTGTCACATTAATTACCCTTTCTTGAACCATTATGTCATAAATACAAAATCTTAAAAGAAGGCCACAATGTCTGCCTAGTGGACAATAAGACAAAAAATGAATTGTGATATCTACATCCTCCCCCAACAAGAACACTTTTATCCAAAATTACCCGCCTTCCGAAAGTGTTATGTTATTTTATCCTGCTTCAAAGTGCCGCAAAATTTTTTTTGTAGGAAAAGCTACCTCTGAAGGCACTGGTTGACTTACAAATGAAGTTTGCTAGAGGTTATATTCCCCTACGGCCTTCCAATGCAGAATAGAAAGATCTGACATTGAATCTCATAGTGTTTACACATAATACTATCACTACCTTCCATCCTTATCATTGGATCTATTGCAATAATAAGTTCTGCATCATTATCATTTGGTTTTTGCAGTTTTTTTGGACTGATACTCTAATAGTTTTTCATCCTGGAAGTACTTTGTCAAACAACACTATATTAGATTGCCGATGCTTGTTGTTATCAAAGTTTGATCCTGTTGGAAAATTTATCTTCAGGACAATGTGTTTATTATATCCAATCTCAAGTCGAAGTATCCAGTATTACAGTTGGACTTAAGGTCAGCAGGCTATTTAGCATTGCAATGTATTTCTTCTTGTGCTTCTTCATCTTCTTTACCAACCTGTTCAAAATTTGTATTTGCAGATTGATATCTGATCTTGTAGTTGTTATTGTCTCCGCTACTTGTGGTGGAATTGCCTTTGCCTGTGCTGGACAGCCGGTCTGAACCATTACTATCCATTGCTTATCTATTACAAACTCATTATTTCTTTGCAGAAATTTTCATCTTCACTTTCCTGCTAGTTCAATTTTATGGGAATATGCTCTCTCTTAATATTGCAGGTTATTACTGGATATTTGCTAGCAGGATCTCTTATTGGACCTGGAGGCTTGAGTTTTGTCAGTGAAATGGTGCAGGTATATGACTTGGTTAAAGTCCGCCTTCTCTCCCCCACGAGCCGTTTAGTATTGCAATATTGGATCAAAAAATCAACAATTTTTATGTTTAGCTGTTTCAATACTTGATTGGAAACCAACAATTTTTATGGTCTTTCATTTGTATATAAATTCCTGGACTTTCATTATACCATGTCATATCTGAATGGTAAGGAAATATGTCAGTGTTTGCACACTTGTTAATTGTTATTAGCCTCTGAGTTACTGCTTATAGTTTTTAACAGGTGTTCATGATACTAAAAAAAGAAAGAAATATTAAAGCGTTATTATTGCCATCACATCTATTTTTTTTCCATTTATGCTTGGTGCAGGTTGAAACTGTAGCTCAGTTCGGTGTAATCTTTCTTCTGTTTGCTCTGGGCTTAGAGTTCTCAGCTACAAAGGTTCTTACATTCCTCCTGTTATTTCCTTTTGGTGTTTACCTTATACAAAAGATCCTACTTGATATGTTATTTTAATATTTGTAGCTTCGTGTTGTTCGAGCTGTAGCTATTTTGGGAGGTCTTCTCCAGATTTTCTTATTTATGTGCTTGTGTGGAATTACAGCCTCGGTATGTATTATTATATTTTTACCAATATATTTGGGTGATACATTTGATGTGCAAACTGCTGTCACTAACCATGAAAATAAGGTTCACCTAAAGTTGTCTGATTTAAATCTCCAATTACAATTCTTAGATTGTCAATTTTTGACACATGAAGCGCTCAAGTCATTTTTTTTTAATTTTATTTCCTCAACGAGAGCCTTGTTATTCTAATATGCTAAAGATGCCTTAAAATGCTTGCAGTATTGTTCTCAACTTTCATCAGTTCACCACTCACGGCTCTTTTGCAAAGTTTAGCTCAAAGTTGCTACTTCAAAAAGATAATTTTGGTGTTTTTTCCTCAACATTTTGAACTTTCATTTATCTAGATAGATTTAGTTAAGGTCCAAAGACGTAATCTCACATGTCCCTATGTTTCTGTTAAAGCCTGTTGCTAAATTGAACAGTTTAAATTTCTTTAGTGGTGATGCTTTTTTTTTGCCTACCCTTGAAATTGGCAAATGTATACCATTTTAGTTCTTATATCCACATGACGAGTTTTTTGAGAAACTAAACATAATCTACTGACATCTTAAGCCTTCAGTACTGATCAGAGCTTCTATAAGACTATAATACAACTGCAGCATTATGCCTATTATTAATCTTCTTTTTATTCAGTTGCAATTATGCTGTATAAAAGTTTTCGTAACTTTGCTCTTATCATAAATTTAATATTACAGTTTGACTCTTATGTATCATTTGTGATCTTCATTACAGTTAGAATTAGTGGATTTATTTGAAAACTGTTATTTATGTTTTTCAATGTTTCTCCTTATGTATCAATCCATGGAGGCAATGGATTATATATTGGCATGCTGCATATAAGTTGGACTTGATTTGAAATGTGGGCCTGAAGGACCTAGCTTGACTTAAAGTCCTGAGCTTCCTAATTTTGCGGTTTTATGTAGTTAATCGTTGTAAAAGGTTAATTTTGATTACATCCAAATTTAGCTGTCCATTTAGGGAAGGCTTAGGTTGCCAAGGGAATGCCTAATTGCCTATAGTTGGGTCAATGCTGTGCTACCATTGTGTTGCTATGTTGAGGGGCTGGCCTAATCAAAATCCTCACCATTCTGCTCCTAGAACCTGTAATTTTACATTAGTTAGTCATTACAAATTTGCATTGTTGACATCTCAACTGCATTAGAATCATGCTATGGTCTTTTCTACTGCCATTGGCATTACAATCTTTCACTTCAGCTTTGTATTTTTGATGTTTTAAGCTATATGTATTTTGCAGTTATGTGGTGGCAAACCTTCTGAGGGCATTTTTGTGGGTGCATTCTTGTCTATGTCATCTACTGCTGTGGTAAATCTCTTTGCATGGATATTTATCTACATATTGTATATTGATGTGTGAAACTTGGCATATCATGCATGCCTATAAATTCACGAGTTCATGATATTAATCTGGCCGAAGTCTTTACGTGAACTTGTATGTCATCATAGTTTGATCTCTCTTTTTTTTTTTTTTTCCGGATGAGATGTGAATTTCATTTGTCATAGGACCACAAGATATATGTTCCATATGCTATGGAAAATCAACCCTGCACTCATCTTGTGAAAGTTTTCTTTGTAGGCACGATATATTTTACTTTTGCTGACATTATCAGTCGGTGATGGGTGTACTTACCTATTCTTATGCCTGTTACCAGTAGTGGTTCATAAAAAAATGTACATTTTTCGTTGAGTACAAGTATAGAAAAGGTTTTTGTGTTTTATTATATTGATGTGTATTGACATACTATATGTATTAGTATGGATTTGCGGGGCTCGTAAAAATTTGCTCCTCAGCTGAATCTTTTTATTTTTATTAGGAAAACTTTCATAATTAATATCCTGCCTGTCTATTTACCATTTTTTAAAGTAAGTAATGAATTCTTTCAAATTAAACTGAGTATCCACTGCCACCTATCTCTTAAGCCTATCCCTTGCGTTTTTGTCTGTGTGTAACTGCTACTGCATTATCCATATGAACAACTCCATACAGTGTGAGTTGGGTTTCGAAACAACATGTCTAGTAAAATACATTGATATTTTATGGATTTGAATCATATTGACTTCAATTAGATGGATACTTGAATATTTAGACCGTTTTTTCCCTTTGAAGTCTTTCTGCAATCCAACATGTATGAAATAAGAGAACGAACTGTGAAGTAGTGATGCTTCATCTTGCATAAGCTTTGCACCTTGAATTATATAGACGGGATGGTGTTAATTCTCTTAGATGACTATCATTGGCTGAGAATGGATTTACTCTGAAGTTTAAACGTTATAAATTTCCTGATTGTGTCTCTGAACCTGGTTCTGATTTTCTAAATGGTACAGGTTTTCTGTTACATATTTAATTCATTTAGACATATTGATTTAAACTTAATGCCTTTGCATGGATTAAGTTTTTCTTTGTTCAATACTTTTTTGTCCAAGTTAGTTGTTTCTTTAATATGCTTTTCTTGTTTTAATTCGTTTTTGTTGCGCTTTGTGATGAATATCATTTACCTTTCATAGACATGGAGTTGTTAAATTCTTTCTTCGCTTGTGGCCCATAGGTTTTGAAATTCTTGATGGAAAGAAATAGTATCAATGCTCTTCACGGTCAGGTCACGATCGGAATCCTTATTCTACAGGTGTGTTATTCTCTCATCACATCCATATTATAGTCCAGCTACGATAGAAATGCCAGTTATTTATACTACCAGTAAAGCACAATATGTTCTCTTTATGTCACTTTTTTTCCACACCTCATCCATATTATAGTCGAAGCCATGATAGTAATTTCAGTTATTTATACTACCAGTAAGGCACTATATGTTTTCTTTATGTTACTTATTATTTTTTTAAAATATATCTGTTGCCTATACTTTTTCTCCCCCTTATTGAATCTCTAGTATCCTATCCTATCAGGATTGTGCCGTGGGTATGCTGTTTGCTCTGCTTCCAATTCTTGGGGGTACTTCTGGTATTCTACAGGGGGTGATATCCATGACTAAATCGTAAGAATAAGATCTGCTCCTCCCCTTTTGCAGTTAATGTTAACTTTTATATAATACGCAACATGCAAGTAATCTGTTGTTCCGTTCATGCCTGCCATCTTGGAAATCTTGCTTGAATTTGTCACTTAGAATTCAGTTTGTATTTCTATGTTTCACTTGTTACTTTCCCATTGACATACATCATCTTTCATTCTCAAAAGGAAAAAATCCAAAATTGTTTTTGTTTGATCTCAGCTGTTTTAATTTAGTCTATCTACTTTCATTTGTTCCTATTTAGTCCAAAGTTTAAGCGTTTGTTTATGATTTAGTAGCAAGTAAGTCCAGAACTGTCCAACTAAGGATCTGTCATTAAAATACTAACAAGAACAGTTAAGTCTAGTTAATAAAAAAAAAATATATATAACCAAATTGGGCTGAGATGACAACAAAAAACATTATAATAGTAACATTTATTTTCTGAAGCTATGTGTGACAAAACTACCCTACTCAACACACAATCATCTCTTTCCCTACTCTTTTGTTCTTCAACATTAGGCTCTAGCAGTCCTGAGCCCCATCGCTCCAGCTTTGCTGCACCACTGGACACCCACATTATGGGGAAGTCCTCTGACCACCATGCTGCCAGACGCCTCCTCCTCCACTTTCTACTACTCCTTTCTGCTACCTCTTCTCTTGATCCTTTTTCCTCTGGTGACCTAGCAACCACTCATCCCCTTCTCCTTTTTTCACTTGGTTTCCTCTCCTTTGGTCCTTCGCTCCACAAACCAGTATAAGGTCCAAGTTTGTTGTAGGTGGGGGCTGGATGCTGGTTGTTGTTTAGATGATATACAGAAATAAGGTGAATTGCTCCGCTCCAATTTCATTGCCAGTGGTGGCTGGTTGCTGGTGATGGGTTGAGGATTGCTTCAACTTTAATGGTGGTGTTGAGTTGATGATTGCTTCGATTACATTGTTGGGGGTGGTGGGTTGGTGGCTCCTATTTCTCTGCTTGTGGTGGTGGGTTGATGAACAGAGGCTCAAATGACTTTGTTCAGCAGTAGAGTTTTTATTGTACCATAAAATTTGTACTGGCCTATCCATTGAAGATGCACAGGTGTTTGTACATTTATACGAATTGTAGATAAGTGTCATTTCTGAATTGTAAATAAACTTCTTCAACCTTTTCTTGCTTCTCCTAGGGAGTAGTGGTAATTGTAGTTTTAGGATCTCCATCAGTTTGGATGTTAGTATCACATACTCTCTAAGATGCAGACAAATGAACTTATTCCAGGCGTTTTGCTGTTATATGGCACTACTCAAGGCTATACAATATTTACCATTGGATGGGTGAACATAACAATTTGCATTTCTGCAGGATTCTTGATGTTTAACATGTATCTAGAGAACCCATTGTTTCTTAATTTCTCCTTTTGTTGGATTTGTATAGCTATGAATTAGCTATATCCTTTTTAATTGTGTATAATGACCAAGTTTGCCCTTTAAAATCTTACTTTTTCTGTTCCAGGTTGGTGGTGTTGCTGTCATTTTTAGCCATTTTAGCCATAATATCTCGTACTTGTGTACCATGGTTCCTTAAGCTTATGATAAGCTTGTCATCACAAGTAAGAATAACTTATTTGCTATGGCAGTCTATTTTGTTACACTATGGTGTTGACTGAATGTTGTCTGTGCAGACTAATGAACTTTATCAGTTGGCGGCAGTGGCTTTCTGCTTACTTGTTGCTTGGGTTTGCCTCATTTCCCTTCTTGAGTTTCTAGTCTACTTATGCTCTCCATGCTGTGATTTTTGTAATAATACCATAGAAAGGGGCAAGAAACCGATTGCACTTATCCTTTCTTTCTTTTATTACTCTGTTATCCTCTTTACCCATGCACACATGCATATATATAATTTGAATTATTGGTCTCATTACAGTGCAGCGATAAGCTGGGTCTAAGCCTTGAACTGGGATCCTTTGCTGCTGGAGTGATGATATCAACGACTGATCTTGGTCAACATACACTTGAGCAAGTAAGGAGATTCTTTGTTTCCATTTTCCACAAAATTCAAAGGTGCTTGATGATTTCAATTATGCTTTTTCAACACTTATGAAATTCATGGAAGAACATCTGTGTGTAATCATAAGGATTGGTATAAATGGAAAATATACTTACTCTACATGAATGTGAAGTTGGAAAATTAATAAATGCTGTCCAAAGATACGGAAACATACAGAACCCTCCAGAGTTGAAGTTTATAGTAATAGAAGTTAAGAATAGAAAAAATGAAAAGTTTTTTTTATTTTTTTAGAATGGATGACAACATCTGTTCAGTTTTTCAATTCGAATAAAAAATATGATGCAAATCAAACTGCATGGAAGAGAACAAAGATTTAGTCCAATTAGTGTGTTGCTCATGAACAAATCTCCATTAAATATATTTAAATACATGATGTTGGACTTTGGACTTCTCATATCAAGATATACAAGAATCTAATTTACTGGGGTTCCACCATTTGTTGGTATTATGATGGCAAAGATAGACATTACTAGTCATACTAAACTCTACATTCAGCCATATCTTGGTAACAATTTGTTGTAGATGATAAATTTTCTATTATTCATACAAGTTAAGCTCTATAAGGTTGTAAATGTGATATTTAAGCTCACCTATGGGTCTGATATATCTGCTGCTAGCTATATCATTTCTTTAGTGGAATTCATTAAATCTGTTTCAAGCTTGGCTTGCCCACCATGGCTAAATGAATCTGTATTTCAAAATCTTGTGCAATTTTTGTTTGAACTATATATATATATATATTCTTTGGCTCATATACTAGCCATTATGTCCTGTATTGCTCTAATTTTTTGAACTTGTTATGTGGTTCTCATTCGGCCTGCCTTTTAGGTTGAGCCCATCCGCAACTTCTTTGCTGCACTTTTTCTCGCCAGCATCGGGATGTTAATACATGTTCATTTCCTTTGGAATCACGTTGATATCTTACTGGCAGCTGTTTTATTGGTGATAGTAATAAAAACTGTAGTGGTTGCGGGTGTTGTCAAGGGATTTCGATACAACAACAAGACCTCAGTTCTTGTAAGGTTTTCGCAGAAGTTGTGGCATATTCCTATATGGATTTAACTATGCCATTCATTTTATTGACAAAGGGGCCTTTGTTTATTTTCATATGTGCAGGTTGGAATGTCTCTTGCGCAAATTGGGGAATTTGCTTTCGTTCTTCTCAGCCGCGCTTCTAACCTTCACTTAGTTGAGGTAAGTGCTGAAATATAAAGCATATTTAATGGTGCATTTGTGAGTCTTATCTTTTGTCCTTTTCATGTCTTTTAATTATGTGCATCTACTCTAAAATTGCCATGTCTGAAAAGGAGTTTTATGTCATGTGAGTGCGCAAGTAATGAAAACCACGAAAATTGAAGGATATAAGTTGGAATTTTCTGAAACTGAGGAACCTACCTCAAATGTGCTAATTGGTTATATTAGTATCAGTTGGATACTTGAATAGCCATTTTTTTTAATAAAATTTACTGTTAAAATACTATGTCAGAAAATTGCTCTATTTTTAAAACTTGCATAGGGAGCATAATGAACTTCAGTGATGGATAATAAGACCAATCCGTTGTTTTCTACTATTGATTAGATACTGATGAGCCTATCTCAAACATTCATTTTGATTGGTGTCTCGTGGCTCTTATTAATTGCTAATACTGCTGAATGACTTGTCACTCTTTCAGGGAAAATTGTATCTACTACTGCTTGGCACAACTGCTCTCAGTCTGGTATGTCAATTAATAACATGTTGCAACTGACACAATCTGGAATGGTTCCATGTGGTCATTATGGCAATGTTATTATTTCGGCTTGTTGAAAGTGAAGCATTTTCCCTGTTGCATTTCTATTTGCGTGATCATTCCATGTGATTCCCTTATTCATCCAAGTTTAGGGAATGTGATAACGATCACCATTGTTTATTTATGTCATCATTGTCATGATAGTCCCCCGAATTTTGGATGTCATGGGCCCTTCTCTTCCTTTTCTTTTCCCCAGCAAGTGTATACACAAGTCTTTGGGAACAATTTGAATGAGTTTCTTTAATGATCAGGCTAGATTCTGTCTGTTTGCACCGTGAGAAAATTGAAGCCTAAATATATGTTACTATGGGTGTTAATGAATGATTCACTCACATCTCTACAGCTAAATTGTTATGAATCCTAGACTGCAATTGCAGCTATTACAATCACTTTCTTAACTACTCTTTATCTTTGGGCACTGAGCTAGATGCATGAGACCAAGAAGTGATATGACTGTCTAGTAAATCAAAGTAATGGAGCACAAACCATCAGCGTTTTCTTTCTTTTTGAAATGAGCCATCAATTGTGTTTAGTTGACCCTTAAACATGCTAGTGACTGGAGCCTATTAATGGAGAAAATGACATATGCTGAGGCTGAGGCTGTTGCAAAAATATAAAATTTGTGGTGCTCTGTTATTAATAGCAAAGCATGTAGGCAGTGTCATGAATCTAAGGAGGACTTTGTGCTAAATTTATGATGTTTTAGTGTCACATTAGGCACTCAAAATTTGGTGGAAGTTCTTTCGATATCCTTCTTGTGAACTTTTTGTATATTCTAGTCTAGTGTTTAGCAAAGTATGAATAGAATGTCAAGTTGGCAGTGTTCATTTTGTATTCTCCTTTTCTGTTATTAGCCAAGTACCATGTACTGAATTAAGGAACTCGTTAAATTTTGAATTATGCTCACATGGAAGTAATGCAGGTTACAACACCATTGCTTTTCAAGCTGATTCCTGCTGTTGTACATCTTGGAGTACTATTGCGGTGGTTTGCCCCTGAAAGTTCAAATGAGGTAATAATCTGATTTTTTTAGTGTAATTGTTATCTGAAAATTTTGGCCAAGAGAGTCTTAATTAATTGTTTAGAAATTTCACCTAATCCTTGTCGGAGCAAGTGTTGTGAGGTATCTTGAATATATGATTTCTGCTCCCAGATTGGATTTAAAGGAGATATTCTTCGCGCGGACAGTTCTAAGCGTATTGCTTTGATCGTACAAGGCTCTCATGATTCATGATATTAAATAAAACAAGAACCAGAAAAATGCAATTTCAGCATTTATCTGATGGCCTTGTACTCTGGAGGACAGGTGCACAAGAGCGCCAAGGAGGTTGACTGAGTGAGCAAATTTTTTTCCATTGCAAAGCTCTTCCTGTGTTGTCTACTTTCAATACGTATTCTCCTACCAAGCAAGAGTGGATGATATTGCCAACAGAGACCAAGACATGGCTGGCATACACAGTAAATATGATCCATATGCCAAAATACTCACAAATTTTGATTCAGGTCATCAAGTGATGCTTCCAAATGGCCTTTTTCTCATGTAAAATAGTGTCAATTGTGTATAATAATTCGTTTCATTTTCCCCTAAATAGTTTTGTTTTGTCTTGTCTTTTTACAAGTACAAAAATTGATGATATTCTCTAACTTCACACGGACTAATTCATACTGTTCATTGAAGCATTTTTTGGTTCCACTTTTGTTATATTTTCTCGTCTCTTCAGGAATGTCATATAAATTGCTAGATGAGATCAGTACTATTAAAGAATGTTAGCATCTAACTTACTATGCAGTCAATACACTATACTGGCTGGTGACTTATGAGTCGTATATTGCGACAAATTAGATGGATTGAACTTAAATTGAACCTGACCCATTCATAGCAAGTCTCCAGGTTTGGATTATGTTGTTTAGCTGTTTATGCAACTTTTCTTTGCATTCTCACTGTATTTATTTAGTTATTCTATTCACTGCAAAATGTGAACTTGTTTTTAAGGTTTTTTATTTATTAACATATAAGTGAAGACTAGTAGTAGTATTTGTGAAAGAATTTTTCTGAGGATGATAATCAATTGTTAACTATAGTTTTTATATATGTATGTTGTTCACTAGTTTTTATATTTTAAAGTGTCTTATAAGGCCTGGGTTGAATGATGACAATAATGGTGATTGTTTATTTGGACTTTGTAATTAAAGATATGTGAAGTAAAGATATAGGCATGTTTACTTTTTTGTACACATCATGAACAAAAATTATATTATCCTTTTTTGTCAACATGTGAATATGTGTATATATGTATGTAGTGCTTTAATTGATATTAACATCATTGATAGTTACTGGTTAAGTAAACAGCTATATATATTCATATTATTGGTTGAGTAGTTCAAATGTCACTATATTCCAAAAGTGATCATAAAATATTCCTAATTGTTTTTTTGAGTACATCTGAGTGGTTGAACCTCAGATTAAATTAAGGTTGTACAACCCAATCTCTCTGCAAATTATAGGTATACATATAATATAACAAGTTCTGTATCCACCTAATTTGCAATCCAGTCATTTTGTAGAGATAATTTTTTTCTTGAATATTGCTCCAACAGTCACATCAACTGTGTGAAATGGCTGGGTAAAGATGCTCTTATTTAACAAATCAACATCAAGCAAAAGGGAAGAAATTGGTGGCCACCACCACAACCCAGAGAGAGACAGAGTGGTCCTCTTTCCAAGCTTCCAGTTCCTTCCACCATTTAATATGCAATTTGGAGTATACATTAACTACCTACATTGTACATGGCACAAGTTGGCAAGCAACAAGACATTTATACATGTGTGTGGACTATACTGTTTCTTCATTTTATCCCACTTTGTCCTTACTAATGTGAAAGCCAATTTTACAGGCATCAGCAGAGTATATAAAAAAAACTGGAATTGACTGTGTTTGTGTCGTGCTAAAAATTCAATATTCTTTTAAACTAGCTAAACACCACCCGTTTTTGAGCGACATAACACGTTTAGCACGTTGACCCAAACCGTCACATTTAAATAAATGGGTTTGATATCTATCGACATGACCCATTCGAACTGATTATGTTTTCCCAAATCTACTTATATTCATGTCGTATCACGCGTTATGACCCAAATTGTCCACCTATGATTTTCCATGGTTTTTGAGTATTTACACATACTAGAAAGAATAAAAACCAGACTCTTTAAGGGTTTATAGAATGAAAACACATCTTTTAGAATATGCTAGCAGTGAGTGAGTGAGTATTTATACACATATGTTTATATGAAAAATCATTGCCTCCTATGAAATAGGGACATGCATGCATATGTGAGAATAATATATATGATTTGTGAATCCAACCAACATCCAATTCCTCCCAAAACAATCAGAAAAAAGATATTGAAAAAACAACAAAGAATGAAAAAGATGATATGATAGCAATAAATACAGCTAATGGATTATGTCATGTTTCTTTTATATCATATTATATAATACAAATATACAATATAATGGT
>JAYMTF010000945.1:0-28124 GCA_036897485.1 Pelargonium nanum | reverse complement strand
ACACGTACGTACATTGAGGATATTTTGGTTATTAAAAAATATTTCATAATCATGTGACAAGAACATGTTAACGAAAATAGAATATTCCGTTAGATTTAGCATTTTATACTTACTATAAAAAAGATAGGGTACTTAGCTGTCGACTTTTAAAACGCAGGGTGGTCATGTGTTTTTGGTCCTAAACAGATGAGGGTATACTGTAATTACCCCTTAAATAAAATATTAACGGGTGAGAAAAAAAGTAAAAAACAAAATTTACCAAAATCAGTCTTTTTTATCTTATAAGAAAGTAAAGTAACATTTATCATACGAAATGGAGGTTCAAATTTAATCAAAAAAAAAAAATTAAGTTGGAGAACTAGTATGATTTTGTAAAAGTTTAATTTTAATTAGCATTTTTGGCTTCAATTTTTTTTTAAACAAACAAAATTCAAATATATTAAAAATCCAAATCAAGAACATGACCAAACTCAAACTAAAAATATGAATGAAAAGAGAACTAAGAACAAAAATAAATTATGGGATTGATACAATCATCCAAACACCTAAGGCTGACATAGACTCCGACGCCTTAACTAATGCGAAGATCACTTGATTCGCAGACCTCATAGCATAACTAAGCGAAACGAAGCCAGATTCATCAGCAAGAAGCCGACTATCATCAATGAACAAACCAAAGGCACTGACGATAGCATCCTCTCAAGTTTGGATTGCCTGAAATACCACTAATGAATCCTTAAACTCACTCGACCAAGATATTCGTCCCCTACCACAACAAACTCCATCCTTGTCCTGGACAACGCACCCCACGTCCTACCTTGCTAGATGACGCAAAACTTCTCTCGTTCGTACCTTCAGTCGGCCGCGGGGAGGGTGGCACCAGCTTCCTCGCCCTCCATCGACCCTTCCGGTCATTGCCGATGCGTCCTGGATCGCATCAAGATCAAGACGCACATCCTCCTCTTCCGCCACCGTTAAAACACTCATTCAACTCTCCAAACTGCCTTCCATTTTCACTAGCTTATCCATGCCCAACAAGGTTTGCCACTAAAACTGGCTTCAAACCAATAAAAACCCTAATAAACCCTAAGTAAAACTATAACGATAAAAAAAAACTTGCTAAAAGACAAGAGCTCGCCACAGACGAAAAAAATCCACTTTTCACCAAACCCTAACCCTTCTTCAGTTTTTTCTTTGAATTAGTGTTATTTAAAAAATAAATAATAATAAGTGCATATTCGACTATTTATCCGTTTCAAAATTTTAAAACTAAAATTACATTTATAGCCTCTCTGTCTATCTACAAATCCAAGCACTTCACAACTCTACAGCTTCCAGTTGCTGACTTGCTGTGAGCTATCACTCTCTTCTCTTAGGAATCGCAATCGCCTCTCCAGATCCGATCCAAGCAGCCCCAAGGTACTATTGTCTGAATTCTAACCCTAGATTTCTGTTTTTACTCTGCCCCAAGGTTTGATTTTTAGCTGGTTTTGAGTTGAAGTTTTGTTTTTGTTGATTGATATCTGGTGATTTTGAGCAATGGTTAGTGCAGCGACAAGCGGCTCTTTTCGAGATCTAGCTTGCTTGTTGTTTGTTGTGAAATGTTTTGATTTGGATGTCTTGAACTGCTATGCTATGGTTTAGGGTGGTTTTTGGGTTTTGGTTCTTAGGGTTCTTTAGGGGTTCGAGATGGGTTTGTGTTGATACTTGTTTTGGTTACTCGGTGCTTTTTGTGTTTTGATGTAGATTTTGGAGCTCATTGTGTTGGGCAATTGGTCAAATTTTGTTTATATTTTTGTATGTAATGTAGTCTTTGTCTTCTCAAATCATCTGGTCTGTAAAAGCATTGTGTTGGTTGTCATGGAATGGAAAATGAGAGGAAAACATATTGGAGTTTAGGAATTTTAAGGTCCAGTCCCAGTTTTTAAATTGATGTATCTATCCTGAACTGAATTCCATTGCTTAGTCATCGTCAAGGTTCAAGCTTTAAACAGTCAGTGGAAAGCTAAGCAAAGTCTTGATTGTTCGAGCAGAAGTTTCCCATTGCAAAACAAATAGTTATATATTGTTCTCATAAATTAGTGAACTTTCATGAACATTTCCTGACCTCAATGTAGAATAAGTTGCAAATTTGGCAATTTTGTTATAACTGATGACTTTTTGCCATCAAATGTTGAGTGGTTAAACTCTTGATTGAAGTTCGTTTGTTTTCTGAGTATCACTGATTCACCTCTAGTTTGTCCTGAGGTTGAAGTGTGAACAAGCTATGAATCTCATTTCAGCTTTGTCTCTCTTTTTAGCCCTGACCTCAGTTTATCTTCTTAGTATTGTATATAGGGTGTAGATTCGTATAGTGAAAAGCCTGATATTGCAATTATGTGATTTGAGACCATGCTTATTGTATGAATGGATTAGAGAATCTATCTTTAGGCAATAGGAAAGCTTGCGTATTTACGAACTAACCATTCGTCTACGCTCTGCCTTTACCTCTGGTTATCCTCTTCCAAGGTTTTCTGGTGACAAGGTAGACACAACCTCTATCTTTTCTTTTCTTTTCTTTTTTCCTTTTTAATTAATTTTTCTCTCTTGGAGGTCATGGTTTTGGTATGATGAAAGAAATCATTCGGATTCCCAATGATTTTCCATAGAAAATATGATACATACCTATATTCTGACTCTATCATGACCTCAAAAAAATTCATTTGTTGAAAATTTTATTTAATTTGTTTTGTCGTTCTTACAAATGTTCTGTAATATATGAGTTACATGGGTGCCAATGATGTAATATAAATATTGGATTTTTCTAATGTGTGCAGCTCTTGCACATGTTAACGATCATTTTTTTTTCAATCATTAAACAATCATGACTATATAATTATATCCTAAAATATTTTATTTTCCACTCAACATTTTTTAGTGGAGAGCCATCATTACTAATAGAAGAAAATAAAAGTTTTTTTTTCTTTAACATGTATGAAATTTCCACATTTTTAGTGGAGTATCATCCTTTTGTATTTTCACATTTTTGCCATGAAGAAGTATTGAGAATATTAATTTAATTTTTTTTAGCTTTTTCAGATGTAAGTAGTAATGCGATTTTATTTCTTTTTCTTTTTATTTAATTTGTCTAGGGCTGGCAATTCGTGCGTGCGTGTCCTGTTCGTGTGTTGAAGGTTGTTTGTGTGTTGCACGACCCGTCATGAACACGACACGATTAGTAATCGTGTTGCATAGCCCAACACGAACACGACACGTTTAACACGATAACTACATAGGCCGTGTTGACACGACACGAGTAACACGCTTAAGTGAATGGGTTGGGGTTGACACGTTTAGCACGACACGACCCAACACGAATAACTTCACAAAGAGGAACAATGAAAAAAAGAGGATGGATTGCAAATGGCAATTTGATATTATGATCTGATATAGTGTTATATTTAGGTAAAATTAATATTCAATACTTAATCGTGTTGTGTCGTGCGTGTCAATTGTGTCGTGTCGTGGCACGATTAGTTAATCGTGCGTGTGTGTTTCATGGGCTTAACACGGACACGATTGATAATTTTATGATCCCAAACACGTTTATTTCGTGTCGTGTCGCGTGTTATGATCCGAATTGCCAACTAAATTTGTCAAGTACTTAACTACACACTTGGTGTAGATGAACAAGAACAATCATTCAATACTTCTTCATGTCAAAAATGCGGAAACACAAAAGGGTGTTACTCCACTAAAAATGTGGAAGTTTTATACATGTTAAAAAAAACTTTTATTTTCTTTTATTAGTAATGATGGCTCTCCACTAAGAAATGTTGAGTGGAGAATATAATATTATAAAGGGTAAAATTGGTATTCAATAGTTTGTGATATTGGTTTTAAAAAAAAGTAAGAAACTATAATTACAGTAATGATTGTTTAATGATTGGAAAAAAAGTGATCCTTAACATGTGCAAGAGTTGCACACATTAGAAAAATCCATAAATATTTGTTACTCTTGATGGGCTTGCGCCCTCTGATGATTCTTTTCCACCAAGACCTCTGAGGCACTCACTTTCTTTATCTTCCTTTGGATTTTGATAATTTCAGCGTTTTCTTAATACAATTGATATTTATTTTTACTTTCCACTAAATTTTCTTATGAGAGTCGGTTTTTATTTTCTACTATTTTTTCTTGTGGGCAGCTAATGACTAACAGAAAATTGTAGAAATAGGAATTACATATTGGAGTAGCAACTTCCTGATACTTCCACAATATCATGATGGATTGGCATTGCAAAAGGAAAGCACATATGCTAAGAACACAATTCTTTAATCATGCTTCCCTTTGGAATTTATTCCTTTCTCCACATGCTTTTGTTTTCTTATAGTTTTGAGATGCCCTTGAGACTACAATTTTTATTTTATTTGATAATAATGCAAAACAATTTTGAAAATCCAAATTTGTTTACATATGGTGGACAGGGTAGTTTGTTACCTTGAAAGAAGTTTGAGAGCATGGGTCGGGGAGTCAGCAGCGGTGGGGGGCAGAGTTCATTGGGGTATCTGTTTGGGAGTGGAGAGGCTCCAAAACCAGCCACAAACACAGCTCAAGCTATTTCAAACGAAGGCCAGTCAGCAAACGTTGTGGCACCCTCTAAACCTGCTTCTCCTCCACCGGTAGATATTACCAAGCAAATTCCTGCTGGCATCCATAGTACCTCATCAAACAACTACATGCGGGCGGATGGTCAGAACACTGGTAACTTTCTCACGGTATGGTTCTATTTTCTCAATCTTTATGGGTCTATTTTCTTATTCCATTTCCATATGTACATCCACATCTTATGTTCATAAAGTGAACTATTACAATTATGTTTTTTTGTGGCATGCTTATGATATTTTGGAGGAAGTGCCGGAGCTTAGAAAGAGGTTGATTAGAAAATGACATGATCTATTTTGTTGTCCTCAAGTACAATAGACTATTCGGTTTGAGCATAGTGTTAGTAATAGGTTATCCGAACTTTTCCTGTGCTATGTCTTACGGATGCTTTAGTCTTTAATTTGAAATGCAACAAACATAAAGTGATGGCATCATGAGAAGAATTCAGATACTCCATTTCTGCATTTTATGGCCTCACTCCACCAAATAGCGGGATATCACATGTAGCATTTGTGTCTATATTAATCTAAATTTGACTTATATTTTCTGCCGTAAGTTTGTGTTTGGATTCTTAAATTTGATTTGAAATACAGTTACTTTGAGAAATCTTGAAACTTCAAATAAAATGGTAAACATTATCATTTGAAATTCCATGTTTTGAATGACATGGATGCAAAATCATTTGCATGTTTTGAATTTTATTGGATTTGAATCAAGTGCAAATCCAAATCCTAATTCTTTGTGCATCCAAACATTAGATTTGACCCAAATACAGAATTTCAAATCACACCCAAGAATCCAAACAGACCATAAAGGAGTTTTTCTGGTTAACTGCTTAAGAATCGGCATGTCTCAAAATGTTTTGAAGTAATTCACTAATTGTCTACTAGGAAAAAGGTGTCACAGCTTTTGTTTGAGTGAGTGGAGGATTTAGACAATGAAAGAACTCTCTTAAACTGGAACTGTAAAAAATATAGGAACTTTTATAGCCTATTCAAATTAATTACGCCGGTAATGTGAGTTTTTCACTTTTCAATTTATCTCATTAGGCCAAAGTAGCCTCTACATGCTTAAATGATTAACCATGCCTTCAAATGCAGGATCGACCATCGACTAAAGTTCATTCTGCCCCTGGGGGTGGATCTTCTCTTGGCTACCTATTCGGTGATGGAGGAAAGTGACACATGCCCCCGTATTTCCCGATTTGAAGTGTTGATTGGCTTTGTGGAAACTGTAGTTCGAATGAGGCTATGCTTTCATCTTTCATATAAACAATGAAACTTGATGCTTTCATCTTTCTTATAAACAGTTGAAACTTGCCAGATATATATATAGGTATTGTGTAATATATATTATATAGGTGTTGTGATTGATTGTTCTTATGTTTGTTGAATCAAATGTATTCTATTTCTGATGCTCTGCTTTGATCTTATTGACCCTAGTGGTTTTTGACATTTCTTGTGGAACAAGTTGTGTCTATGGATCAAGTTAACCATATAAATGAATATAAATGAATGACAAATTATTCAAGTTGAAAATACACAAAATTAAGTTGTTAGCCTTACTTTTGCCAAATTTAAAACTGATTGTCACTGAGCTGAAAATTGTCCATAAATTGCACACAAAGTCCATTTTCAAAATACTCTGTTTCAAGATAAATGTCCACAACTTATCCTTGTACTCATGTTATCACAAAATAAGGTTATGCTAACTAATTTAAATTATAAATATTGTCAGTGTTTGATACAATTATTTTGGAACGGAGAGTAACTTTTCCCGTTTTAAAGATCGAATGTGCTCGAGTTTGACTGATATTTTGAATTGTCTAAATATGAAATGAGTTTATCAAACATGCACCAATCAAATGACAAATCAAGTTGCGGGTTTAAAAAAAAAGAAGACAAATCTAGTCTAGTTTTAAGTTGGTGATTTCAAAACCTAACCATATGTTTTGTAAGTAATTGGTATAACTATAATTCCATACAATATTATTTCATATTCATCTGTTAGGGAACTAAAGTAATGCTGCACAAGAAAGCAAGGGAAAAGTGCAGGAACATTGTCTATTCATTGATTCTGTTGAGGTCGAGGAGCAGGAATAATCCCCCATTTTCTCTGGACTTCTTCCAAGTCTTCATGGAAGTGCTGCTCGTAGTAGACACACATGAGATCCGTGCATTGCATACCAGCGCGGATGGCCCAAGGGAAGTAGTGCTGATAGAACAACGCTCTTTGCTTCTCAGTAAACCTTGCTGTGCCACCTAATACTGACATAAAGCACATTGGAAGGTACATTTGCTCGAATTCAATTACCTTGAGTGCTGACTCGCCAATCAAGTTGGTGGGAAGGTCAAAAAGGGTGTGCCAGAAGTCGTGCACCTCACGAGCTCTCATGGCCACATATGCAAGCTCGTCTGTGTCCATAAACCTCACTGGTGGCCTATCATCTGGAGAGAAGTTTCTAGATCCCATGAACTTTGCATAGGCGGCACCAAATGTGTTTTCAGGTAAGTCCCATGCATGCCCCACATTCGCAGATATCACTCGTGGTTGATCCAACAGTACCGCCTGTTAAAGAGAAATGAATTGACCCTAGTTAGTTGTGAAGCGATATGATGTCTACAACAAAACAGAGGTGAGTTTTGAAGATACTACTAGCAGTCTAGCAACATAGAAAGGGTGACTAAGCTTAAACGAATTGACCGAACAAAAGAACAATATTCATTGGAAGAAACTATGTTTCCTTTTTCTTATTAATAAAAAAAATGAAATCTGTACTAACAAATAGATAATTTCAAATATACAGTACGCAAACCCTAATCCTAATACGAAATCAAAATAAAATATTACATTTAAAAACCATCTAAATAGTGCCTAAAATCAGAAGAAAAAACAAAAGCAAAAGGCCTCTAAAGAGTAAAGTCTAAACGGCCTCAGAATGGCCCAAAATGGCGCCGAAACGTATTGACTCCATTCCGTGAACGGCAATTTCTAGCTCTAACCCACTTGCATCAAGATGATAAATCAGTTGCCAGGAGGAAAAAAAGAAGCACAATTTTCTCAACGATTTGCATACATTGAAAGATGCAAGGTTTTTCATGTGAAAATCACAATGATGAAAGTTGAATGGGGGACAAAAACATTAGAGACCAATATGAGTTGAACAATATATAACACACATTGGTGAGTGAACAACCTTTTCTATTGCTGTGGAGAATAAAGTTGATTCTTCAAACCAGTTTAGCCCTTAATGGATTCATACAAATGTTGGTCTGTGTCAACTGTCAAATGTCAACCATTATTCAGCATGTTACGATGCTGTTAAGGGGATCATAATTTCTTTCAATAGCGTACAATGTCAATGAAGTATATATATTATGCCTTGTAGTAGGCTTAATCATCATTAGTATTACATATTATGTACAAAACTAAGTACCTCAAGTGTGCGATTCCACAGACAAAAATTTCCTTTTCTTATTATACTTGCAAGCTTAAGAACAACTAACTCATTTCACTGGATATGTCTGTAAAATCAAATACAAGAAGAAAATGTGTGCTAAGTGTCTCATGTGCAGGTCTTGCTTCATCGTAGGTGAATTATAACTCAGGTCGTTGTGAAACTGAGATGCAATAACTGAGACAAGTTTCAGATATCTTTTACACGTAGAGGGCCTTAACTAGGCCTAGAGCTGGCAATTTGGACCTGAACCTGCGGGCACCTGAAATCTGACCTGATTATTTATTTATTTATTTGCGGGTTCGTGTCGCATAAACTGGACCAAGCTAATTTTCGGGTTGTGTCAGGTTTGTCATGGTGAAATTATGGGCCGGGTCGGGCAAATCCACACTCACTTGCATATTTTATAAGTAAACCCCGCAGCCCAACCCAGCCTGAAACACACAACCTGCATCCCTTGCGTGTCCTGACCCGAAACTCGAATTGTCAACTCTACCTAGGACAAAGCATCATCTTAGTAATCGGCTTTTCCTACACAAGGACAACTTATTTTCCGTGCCAATAGAACTAGCAGGCTTCAAAAGTGCATAAAAATTGAAGCAATGCATCTACTCTTCCATTTAGAAGAACTATGCAAAATTATAAGATTTGGAATAATGTAGAAATTACATTAGTTTGCAAAGTAACTCGTAAGTTTTTTTCTTCTTCTTCCTAATCATCATAATGATACTTTATATATTAGAAATAATTATCTCCAAGTTCCTATAACTTGACTTCTAGTCTTGTCTATGAACAAACACATGTAAGCCCCGATAATTTTGTTGTTTGTGACTTTTGAAATATAGAAGTTAATCATCAAAATACAAGTTAACACCTTGTCACTAATTTCAGCCACTGGTTAAACCATACAAAACTAAACTTCACAACTATCTTTATGCATATCTATAGAAAGGCTCTCTTGGCATAAACATCAGGAAAAAGTAGAAGTATCATGAATGTACAAAATATAAATAACATGTTATTGTTCAGTCTTTGCATTTCTCTATCAATTAACCAATATAAGTATATGAAAAAGAAAAAGGAATAGCCAGATAGGTAGGCCAAGAGACTTACTCTGCCTTCTGGGCTCTTCTTCATCCTTTCAAGAACCCTTTCAAAAGCAGGCTTTCCTGTTGTCTCCCCAAGAGCGGCAATTAGGTCTGCTCTCCGGGGATCTAGTAATGCACCAACAGCCGAACCAACTGCAACCGCTGCCTGCTGCCACCCCTTAAGTGGGGTCCGAGCCGCCCGTATCATTGCAACTAATCTCGAACTGTCAAATCCACGTTGAAATACAAATTAATTTCAGTATCAAACTAAACTTATACACTATAAAGTTATGCAAGATAATAAAACAAAAACACGATACAAACCACAACAGCTACGTGCTCTCATGAGCAGTCTAATAAGCACTTAAAGTCATCTATCACAACCCATTGTTAAACAATAAGCAAGTAAGCAACCAAACAACCATACGATTTGCTGAAAGCAGCTTCTGTCAGAGAAGCTCAATTCATCGTATCTAGCTTCTAGTCATTTTTCAACACAAGGTCGAGCCGGCTAGTCAATTATGCTGTTCCCACTGTATTTGTGGTTATGAAACTTCTGTTTTCTTCAATTACCAAACAACCACTAGTTCAATTCAGCACAAATAAAGCTAAATAAATAAAAACAAAATTTTCAGTCAATAAACTACACATGTAAAACTGATTAGAATACTACAAACCCATGTTTTAAACCCTTTCATTACTAATATTATTCAAATGCCATGGAACTTGGAAAAGGGTTTTGGATTCAGACACCTCAAATAACAATAAACCCAATATGAATCAAATGGACAATTTTTTTTCTTTCTTTCTGGAAATGTGTGTTTACAGTTAATTTAATTTCTAATAAAGTTGGGAAGAAATAAATTCATGAAAACAAATTGAACCCAAACACCACAAACTGATTGAAGAATCTAACCCATATTCGAAAACAAAATAAAAATGAAATATTGATCACTACCCGGATCATCCCCGAGCACCAAAATATCATAACAAGGAAGAGAAAGCAAGAGGAGAACAAATCGTTTACCAGAGATCGATCGAGAATTGAAAGAAGCAAAAGCTTAGCACTCAGGTCTAGCTCGGTCTCTACTCTTCTCTCTAATGGCTTCCAAAATTTTATTGGGCCTGAATTTGAGGCCCAATCTATTGCTTATCCATTTCTCAGGGCCCATTAAACGAGCTATTGTCACTCTCTGAGTTACAATTTACAACTCGTCGTCACTTTCATTTCCAAATGCTCTGCGAACACGGAGCTTCACAGCTAACGTCTCTCTGGAATTGCTCTCTTCTTCGGAGCAATGGATCACCAGCCAACCTCCCGCCGGACGCGAAAAGGCTCGACCAAATCGGAGATCTTCTCCACCTTCATCGTCCACGATTCGTCCTCCTCCGAAGAGCCTGACCTGCCACCACTGCCCAGACCGAGAAGCTCGCGTACACTGCAAGAAGACGATAGCATTTACTCCACAATGGTCTACAAAGGCGAAGAAGAAGGCGATGACGACGACCCGTCGCTTCCTCCGCTCCTAAAGCGCCTCCCGAAGGACTTCGGAGGCGGGCCTTCCATCGACTTCGACGAGGGAGGCGACTCCGATGATGATTCCAGTGAATTCGGCACTATGATCGTGAAGAAGGACCGGAAGAGCAGTCGCGGCCGCAATTGGTCCTCGTCGTCGCCGATAGGCACCGCGAGGAGGGGCTCATCGTTCTCGAATCGGGGTGGTGAGGATAATGATGATGAAGAGGATGAATCTGAAGAGTTTGGGACGTTTGTGATGAGATCGACGGTGAGGGCTTCGGATAAGGAGTCCGTGAGCGGGACTTTTGTGAGGAGAACTGCTGGTGGTGGGGGTGGCGGCGGAGGTTTTGAGGGATCGACGATGGAGAGGGCGGTGGCGAGCATGCAGGCGTCGGAGATGGGGTTTGGGAGGCAGAAGAAGGGTAGTGGATCTTCTCAGTGCGATGAAGTCCGGTTGCTGAACCGCGTTTCGGCGAGTTCGATCCCTGACAGTGTTACAAGAGAAGATCCTTCCACTAAATATGTATTGCTCAGTGAGCTCGGTGAGTATTGTTCATTTCTCATGCCAATTTAGTCATGTTCTGTGTTAATTGTTGTCCTTCAGGCTGAATTCTCTGGTTTGCAGTTCAATTTCAGTGGAAGACAATTATGACTTATTGTGGTGGTGGTGGAAATCTCGTTTAACTGTTCTAATTTGTGCAAATGTTGCTCATTGTTGTTCTTTAGTGCTCAATTATGTGGTTTACAGTTCAATTTCAATGCAAAATTTTAGGCAATTATGACTTGTTGTTGTGGTGGTGGTGGAAATCTTGTTTAATTGTTCTAATTTATGCAAATGATGTTCATTGTTGTTCTTTAGTGCTCAATTATGTGGTTTACAGTTCAATTTCAATGCAAAATTTTAGGCAATTATGATTTGTTATGTGGTGGCGGAGGAAATCATGTTTAAATGTTATAATTGATGCTAATTGAGTGAGAATTGAAGTGTTTGCTATTGTATTGAGTGAGGTTGGTTTATCGGGTGGCAGGGAAGGGGTCGTATGGGTCTGTGTACAAGGCTAGAGATTTAAAGACCTCGGAGCTTGTTGCCATTAAAGTTATATCCTTGTCTGAAGGGGTGCGGTTTGCTTTATCTATCTTGTAGAGCTGATTCCATTTGGTGATTGATTGAGTTGTCTGATCATTGAAATTGATGGTAAATCTTGAATCTGTCCAGGAGGAGGGTTATGAAGAAATTCGAGGCGAGATTGAGATGTTGCAGCAATGTAGCCATCCGAATGTTGTCCGCTACCTGGGTAGTTACCAGGGAGAGGAGTATCTTTGGGTAGGATTGGGAGCATTCACTCTGATTAGAGATTTACTTTTAAAGTTTACAGTTTGGGCTAACTGTTCTTTTGTGTCTTGCAGATAGTGATGGAGTACTGTGGGGGTGGAAGTGTAGCTGGTTTAATAAACGAGGCTGAGGAGCCCTTGGAGGAGTATCAAATAGCTTATATTTGTAGGGAAACCTTAAAGGTATCACTTTCATTAGTTATCTTAATATACTCAATATGAAGATGTATGCTTGTAATGGAACAGAATGTGAGTTTAATTCCCATTTTGAATATCACTCCTTCAACTTGTCATGAGGAAAAGCGAAGGAATATTAAACTGGCACGACCTATATAGTACTTATGACTACCTCTCCGGTTCATTTGGACCTGGAACCATGTATGCAACTGTGCCGACTCCAGTAATTCAATGCTAATTGACTGTCACATTTCTATGTACTTCTACCTAAATATGTTTTCTTCTAAACTTCATTTCTCTTATACAGGGTCTTGCTTACTTGCACTCAATTTTCAAGGTCCATAGAGACATTAAGGGTGGCAATATCTTGGTAACTGACCAAGGAGAAGTCAAGTTGGGTAAGTATTATAAAGCTTTGCTCTTATAGCAGATTAATCCGAGTGTGTAAATCATATAGAGAAAGGAACAGCAATGCTTGTGATAGGGGAATCTGAATGTAGAGGTTCAGTTTATATCAATAGTTGTTCTTGGACATTAATACCTTTTTAGCACAACTAAGTTATTAGAAAATTACCGTTAAAAAAAGTTATTAGAAATTTAGAATACCCTGCTCTTGTAATTTGTTATTTCCCATTTCTTAACACTTAACCTTAGTCAGGCTTTTCTGAACTGAAATAACTAAGTAGTAAATGCAGTCTTGTTGAAGTCCACATTTAAGCTTTTGTCAAAGGCTTCTTTTATGGGAAAATTACAAGAGGGCCATAAAAAAAATAAAAATAAAACAAAGGTTTCCTGGAGAGTGCAACATGTACCAAAATATTCCCACATGATTTAAAAAGTTTGATGGAGAGGAATAATGAATGATGAACCTTAAATTAAATAGATTTATATGGAACATTTTCACTTCCTGGGATGCTGTTTCGAGCCTTGCTTGCAAAAGGAAGATGGGAAACTGTTATGGCTGAATAAGACATTATTAGACTTAATGTACTTAGAAACACACTGTCATCTCAAACTATCGAGTAACCACCAAAAGGAAGAGGAGTCAACTAATTTGAGTTCTTGATCGTGGATCAAGAGGACATGAGATCAAATCTTGCTTACAATTGGTTTGGGGGTTAAGGGAAGGGAAATGCTACCCATCATCGTATTTTATTTTACAATGCAAAGGTGATCTTTTGTTGTTCTTTGTACTTCTAACAAACACTGCCTTATATTTTTTGTTCCTGTGACAATGTGAGCAGGTGATTTTGGGGTTGCTGCCCAACTTACAAGGACTATGTCTAAGAGGAACACGGTGAGTCAATTATATCAATTTCATGTAAAAACATAGCTGTAACATAATAATGCTGTGTATCTTGATTTTGTAGAATTATCCATGTATCAAGGTTTCTGGTGATGCTATACATTTTGTCAATACTAGATTAGAGGATTCTTATAATGCATGGCTAGACTAAAATGACTAAATGATCTTACATTGATTTCTACTAACCCAACAAGTGTTGCACTGTCTATAGATAGAGATGTTAGAACTAAGAGTTTAAGAGATCATGTGTTAAGTAGGATTTAGGAGTCTAAGTGAACTGCATCTCCTCTACTCTGAGAAGTTATGAAGTGATTAAATTAAAATCAGAATTTGGAAGTTAAATGATATTATTCAACTTATGAAAAATTTCATGTTGTCTTTGTTGTTCTTGTTCATTAGGATGAATAAGAAGTGGTGTCTAGTAAATTATTTAAAATCGCGAATGCATGCAAAAGAAAATAGATTGTGAAAGTGCTCAGCTCTGAATATGTGGAATTTGATTTACTTTTGAGAACATATTCTTTTGTGTGCACAGTATACATTAATTCCACCTTTAATGCCCAATTTATTTATGCACTGTTTATCATGTCACATGTAGTCATTTGCTGCTGTGTTAATACATCAGATTTTCACTACTATCTTCTTTGCATATTTTGAGTTTTCTTTTCTGATAATTAGTTTACTTTCAGTTCATTGGCACACCACACTGGATGGCTCCAGAAGTTATTCAAGAAAGTCGCTATGATGGAAAGGTATCTTATCTTTTGAAGAGTCAGTGAGTACCTACATGTATCTCTTCTTATTGTTTGGTAGTTGTGCTGAACTGTAGACACTGTTCTGTTTGAACTTTCTGAATAAAGATACTGATTCTCTGTATTTATTAGATGACCTAGTGGAACAATAAATACATTTATCAAATAAATTATATAAACATTGATTGGGCACTGTTAGTGCATGTATCAGTATAATCTTGCTAAGGATTATGAAAAACAGGGATGTTCCCTGCCAGTTATACTTCAATCTGTGGTTACATGCTGTTTATTTATGTTGAATTTCCTGACAGGTGATCTGTCTTCTCATTAATTTTTCTATTGTCAAGACATTCGCTGTACTAAATTATTTGTTCATGCAAACTCTTAATCCAATTTTGTATTTTTCTCCAGGTGGATGTTTGGGCTCTTGGCATTTCTGCAATTGAAATGGCGGAGGTATGTCTATTTAGTTATTAAATTATTTCTTAAACCCACATCTTGAAATGTGATAATCATTTTAACTTCTTTCTTTCCTTTTACCAATTCTGTTTGGGTTTGATGTGTGATGCCAGTTTGAAATCACCCCTAGTAGCTGAACTTGATCAAATGGCAACTGTGGACTACATAAGAGAGGCTACCCCCTGCCACAAAACCCTTTACCAGTGTGGGGTGGAAATTTCACTTTGATTAACTGATGATCATCCATAAAAGAAAGAATAATAACTGAGTTCTTACCTGCCTCAAAGCTAGCTGGAATACTTAAGAATAGATTTGGTTATTGTTAATTAGTTGGTATAGTTTTCCATCTCTCAGCTGGTTTGTTTAAACAAAGAATTTGGTATTAGCTCTGGTCTTGCAAAGAGTTTATCTTGTTGAATGGAATCCTTTTTTTATATCAATTGTACCGTACATATTTCAGCCATCTAAGAAATTGTTTCTGATACTTTCTGTGTATGTGCGATTTTCAGGGAATGCCCCCAAGATCTGCTGTGCATCCAATGAGGGTTAGTGCATGATATTGAAGTATATAGTTTTTATATTGTAAATCAAGCTCTACCTGTATTTGCATCTTCACAATACAATTAGCATTGGAATTCTATGTTGTCTCTTGAACTCGTTAATTTTCATTTACATGCGTGCTTCATATGGTTAAGACATGATTAATACATGTTAGAAGGATGAGATCAGTACATTACAAATGAAGTATGGATAGTCTTAACTGCATCTAGGAGATAGGTCCTTAATACCATGGATATCAGAAGCAAACATACTTGTTTCTCTTATGTTGAAATGGTAGTCTATCATGTAATGTAATTAATCTATGAAATAGCTCAGGTCCAAAGTCAGCAGATTGTTCTGAAAACTAATCTGATCTTTGCCCAGAATTAAATTTGAAAATTAGGCTCTTCATTCAGGCACAAGTGTGTGACCTCTGTGCTCCTTTAAGCTTTTTTTATGAGAATCTGTAAATATCACGTGTTAGTAATGATCTTTATTATTTGATTGCCCACTATACACCGGTTGGCCAGCCTCGGAGAATTTTGTATCAGGTTGAAAAAGTCAATTAGGTCCCTAAACTATTAGGATCCCTAAAAATCAGAGTTTCCTACTCTACAACACACTCCAACACCATCATTTCTGATTACTTCCTCGGCTGGACCCACCACCTTGGCATCCCGCGGATCATGTTCTCTCCTTCCGACGCCTTGTCCATATCAGTCTCCCTGTGGCGCGATGCCCCATTTTCTAAATCCTTAAAAAGACCCCAATTTTGCCGTCAAGTTTCCGAATATCCCGAATTCTCTGAACTATGATATAGATCCGAATTTCTGGTCTTATGGTCTTGATTTTTGTATGTATATATATATTATTTATTCATTTGTGCAACTGCAAACTCTTGTACTTGTGCCTAATTTCATCCAGATTATGAATTTTGTAATTTCACTCTCATTTTTATTTCCATTCAAATCATTAATGTGAACATCAAGAACAAAATTGAAGAACTGTGATTTTTGTAAGTCTATTTTCAGTTGATTTCTGATGAAGAACTAAAGAGGAATGGTGACGTGACATCACGTGCGTGGTCTTGCCTGATTTTTTTGCCACATCAGATGACATGTGTAAATATGTTTATTTTATTATTTTGAACTTCCACGTCAGCAAACATGACGACTCAATTAACCTAAACTAATGTGAGGGAGCAGATTGACTCAAAAATTTGAACTTCAAGAACCTAAGTGGCTTATTCAAAGTACAAGAACTAAAGCGGTTACTTTCTAAAAGTTTGGGGACCCAAATGACCTTAAAACCTATATTTTAATCCCTAAACCAAATCTCACATTCTTCAATGATCTGTGTGTGAGCATTTTGAGTTCTTATAATTTTGAGTATAAGGTGTAGTCTAACATGGTCATCACATTTCTAAGTAGCCTTCAGTGGTGTATGACCTAACTAGTGATTGCATCAAACATTTATAAGTAGCCCTGGAGTATTCATTTAAATTTATATTGGCTCTGGGGATGTTGGTCATGAGGAAGGTGGCCATATTGTTCTTTTTCTTTTTGGTTGATAATATTGAGAAGCATTATGACCATCATGATACATCATACATGCTTGGGAAAATTGTGGGAGTGACTTTTCATTGTGTGAATGGTGTTACATGGACAGATGTGTATAAAACAGAAAATTTAATATCGGTAGATGCTATGGTTAATCATTTTGCTCCTCACTTCCATATGTGTTTCTGTGGTACTCTTTTAGTTTGCCTACTCACATCCATTTGATTAGAATGTCTAACTTATTAACTCTGATAGGTCTTGTTCATGATATCTATCGAACCAGCTCCAATGCTTGAGGATAAAGAAAAATGGTATGCCTTCTACTCTTGGCTACTATCTTTCAATAATAATTATCAGCTGGTAACGTGCAATTGACTTGGAACTAGAACCTACTGATCTCAGCAATCTGCATGAATGTGGTCTTTGTATTGTATTTTGGTGCAAATTACTGGTTTGGGCTTCCCCATCTTATTAGCTCCTCACTTTTAATTATATTACTCTTTATTTAGTCGTTAATCTTATTTCATGCAGATTTGCCCACCCATTGGTTCTAACTTCTTATGAATGCCAAAACCTTTTATTTTGAGTTTTGATTCTCCAGTCATCATTTTAGGCATTTGTTTCATGGTGCTGGCAATCATTATTGATCTTTCGGTCTTCTGCTGCTATAAGCCCTATTATGTTTCCTATTAGTATGTGTTGGGGCTGCTAGCTTGGTGGTAGTCTTCGACCCCCAAAATCTTTAGATTTCCATTCATCAAAGAACTTAGCTGTTATATGAAATCTTGCACATTGAGCGTGAACAGCCTACTCATTCTTTACTACAAATTTAGCTAATAGTTAAAACAACTGATAGTGAATCCTCTTTTATCATCCATGCCTTTTTGTTATTGTTACAATTACAAGGCCTTATGATTGATTGTTAAAATATCTTCATCTTCTCTCACTTGAGTAATTTTGTATGAGCATACTATCTTATTGTGACTACAATTAAGCAAATATCTTATAGCTACGAGATCCAACTGCCATGTATTCTCAGTAAAAATAAAAACTCATATTTCAGGCCAATTCCTTCTTCTCTTGTGAGTTTATGGACTCATACAACAACTTTTATGGAGTTCTGACCCCAATAATCTGATAGACTTACCTTATATTAGAGGCAAGATAAGCACCATAAGAAGTTAACAACTTTATGCTATTTAATCTCTTAAACTTAGGTTTTGTCTTTCAGGTCTCTAGTGTTTCATGATTTTATTGCTAAGTGCCTTACTAAAGAACCACGTTTACGACCTCCTGCAGATGAGATGCTAAAGGTACGTTTAATTGGTATGTGGCAGTCTGTATCATGACAAATTTTAATTTGAGAAATATTGGTTACACATGTGGTTCAAGTACATGTCTCTTATTTAAAAAGTAATAGGCTAGTTGGTATAATACTGATACAGTTACTGCTTTTTAGTAGTCAAAATGTTGTTCAGCAGTTCTATGTATGCAGTAAATATAATACTACCCTTTTTTAGCTTAGTAGGTAGCTAGTATAATGCTCCAATTCTAAAAAAATATGTCAAATTTTGACTGTACTTGGTACATAGTAGGCCGTGCAGAGTTGCGGACATTGCGATTTATGTTTTGATGAGATGAAAAAGGAGGAAAGTAATGTATTTCACCAAGAAAGAAAGATCGAAAGAGTATGAAAACGAAACTGAAAGAAATCAATAGCATTGAGTAGGGCAATGGAGGTTGGCGTTCTTATTCATTAGTGTTGCCCACGTGTGATGAGTTGCATGAAATCTAAATAAATATAGAATATTCTTATCTTTTTTATACACCTATTTTTGTTTTATCTTTTTTTTAATCTTACTCTGCTATTTTCTCTGCATTTGAAATTTAGCACAAATTCATTGAAAAATGCAAATGTGGAGCATCTGCAATGGTGCCAAGAATTGTAAAGGCAAGGCAAGTTAAGGCCTCAAGGGCTTTAAAAGCGAAAAATCCAGCTCCAGATGTGCCAGAAGATAATGTATGGCAGAAACATCTTTATTTTTTTACTCCACTCTCTATCTCTGCTCAAAATCTTTGCCTTGTTCTTATGTTTTCAAATGGAAACAGCCAACTGCAGGTCTAAAAGTAAATGAAGATTATGGATATACTGTTCCATCGAACCCTCAAAATATTGGGCACACTGTGAGGAAGCAATCCTTTACAGAAGGTGTTAAATTTCCAGTAGAAGATATTGGTGTCTAGCTTACATTGTACTTATATTTGGAATCCATTCTACTTGGACTTGGTCATTAGTGCCAAATTAGAGCTGTGCTGAAATGAGAGTAGTTGTCTTGCTGGATAAAGAGAAAATCTTCAAGCTGTCAAAGAAGATTGCATGTTTGCTTTACCTTTTGTCCATGTGTAAAAACCATTTAGGATAATTTCTGATCAAGATGATTCTGTTGGACAGGTGATTTTGGAACTTATATTGTTCATGGCGGAGAAGAAATAGGTACAACAGCCACTCATACACAACTTTCTAGTGCTAAAGAATCCTCGCCTGCTCTTGGACGCGTGAGAAGCCATTCCATTAGTGGAACACAAGGAAATGCAGCTGATCTCAAGTACTTCCCTCTCTTATTTGCTTTGATAGTTCATTCATGCACCCATATTTTTATTTATTTATATAAAAACAGTCGAGTGTTTAAGTTTACTATATTATCATCTTTAGTCATCTTTCAATATCAAGTCAACACAAACATATTACATGGCATTATGGTTTTGGACTTTTGGTTGACTGCTCAGAAAGAATTTTTTTTTAAAATGTCTTTATTAGCTTTAATTCATTGAGTTTATATCAGGATGGAGGATGCAGTTGAGATCACTGCCAATGACAATTTGTTTGGAGAATTCCATCCCAATGTGCAGGGAATACAATCATCTTCTCTCCCAATATCTGGTTCTCCCGAGTCGGACCCAAAGACGAATAACCTTCCTCAGACACAGGCTCAAGGTGGCAGTAGTCCATTGAAGCAGGACACCATGAACAGGAAAGCTTTTGCACTAGATAAGGTAATTTTCATTCCATCAGTGTAGTCTTTATGCATCAAAATGCTGTAGAAACAATCTAGGTCTCCAGATAGTGGTGTGCCAATCTGGAAATTAATTGAAGCTTAAAGTGAAACATCAGTATGAATTTGCTGATTTTCTGAAATTGGTATTTACTGGCTCTTGGCGAGGCTTACATTTCATGACTTAACGTAGTTGGGTTGTTACGTATTTTGGCCATCTTTCCCAATCGAATCATGCTCTTGTCTCTGTTTTTGTGCCACGGAAGTTGAAAATGGTTACTATCATATTCATTGTCATTGCAGCTTTGGTCCATTTATAAAGCCGGCAATACAGTACCCATCCCTTTCTTGAGAGCGACGGACATATCCCCCATCGCTCTATTGTCAGACAATGTGATTGGTGACACACAGCGGGATGGGTGTGGTATTGTATCCGCGGAAGTACTGCAAGAGCTTTTTGGTGATGGACAGCCTAAAAAGGGCCGAAGAGGACAAAATGAGGTAAGTTCAGCCATTTACTTGTGTCCTCTCGATTTGCCATTTATTTGTCATCTGTTTTATGCAGATACCTCTTCCTCCATGCGTATATCAGAGACTCACGTCCAGTTCCACTCTAATGAATCTGGTTCAGGCTTTAGCGTACCACAAAATGTATGACATCTCAATTCTCCCTATATTATTATTGATTTTTTTTTCCGAAAGTTACCTTCAGCTGAAAATTTAAACCCGAAATCTCTTCTGGTACATGAATTGCATAAATCTCTTGATACTTCTAAACCTAAAGCCTATACAGTGGCTATATGATGAGATGCCGCTACAAGAGCTACAGGCTATACAAAACCCTGTGATTACATATACGTAGTGTTTGAATTTAAAAAATTTGTTTAGGATTGAGATTCCAGTTCGTCAGGTTTGTATTAAAACTTTTATATCACAAGAATAGCTTTGCTTTGAAATGAGAATCTCATTCCCATTCCATTTTTTTATCCTAACGCTACCATACTACTAGTTCCTTTTTCTTTAAGGAAAAATCTTATGTGCATGCTTAGACATTGCGCTAGCAGTGAGAGTGAACATGTTGTAGACGTTGTGTAAGTTAATGTCAACACGTGTCATTTAGCATGCATATGAGGACATGCACCGGGGAGGTTCTTTGGAATCACCCATGCATGCAGATGCAGGTGTGGTGACTAGTTCCTTTTCCTTTTACAGGTGCTATGAGGAGATGCCATTGCAAGAGCTGCAAGCTACACAAGAGCAACAGACTATTCAAAATCTTTGTGATACACTTCGAACTATTCTCCGGTTGTAGACAGCAACCTCATTTTTGGTATGGAAATGTATATTCTCCTTTTGTTTACTTAATCTCCACAATTTTGTTCTGTAGCAATCGTGTTATTAGAGAGATGTAATAAGGTTAAAGAAACCACAAGGCGAACAGGATAATTGCTGTCTTGCATTGCAGCTTTATCAATAAATCACTCTTTTTCTTTTGTTCAATTCATGCTGTGTTTTATACTCGCATGGACTAAATGCCATGATTTTCTGGTGATTATCGAAAATAATGAAGTGACAATTAATAAGCATTGTAAATTTTCTTTTTATTATATAAATTATAAATTTGAATATCAATAAAAAAATTGTGCGGGAAGTGGATCGTGAACCGGGCATTGGCTTGGGGAGTCTGACCGAGAGGACTTGGCTTCAGAGATTGATGTGCAGGAGGTTAAGAAGGCTCTTTCTGATATGAATTCATGGAAGGTCCTAGGTCCGAATGGTTTTCAAGCTGGGTTTTATCAACAGTTTTGGGATGTTTTTGGCTTTTCATTAGTTGGGCTGGTTCGGAACGGGCTCCTAGCGGGATCATTTCCCTTAGAACACAACCGAACGTTCAGTCTTAATTCGGGTTGTCAAGAAAAGGTTGGATTCTTCATGTTAGAGTCAATTGGAATCAGGAAGCTGTGTGTGGAAGTTGGCAAATGTGAAGGAAAATTGGGATTGTCAAAGCAAAGGTAGACCATTAAGTCGTAAACAGAAAGATTGGAGATTAAAGCTGCCTCTTTCAATGTTGAGAAGGGTAATATGTACTTTGCCTAAATTAAGTATTTAACCATTTACCTATTCCTAGGATACAAGACTTAACATTTTTTTTGTTTGTTTAACTGAAGGTTGAGTAAAGAAGTGTAGGGTTTGTGTAGAATAGTGATATGTACTTTTCCTAAAAATTAATCAGTTATATTCATGCCTAGGAACCCATATTTTTTATCTTTGTTTAGTTGAAAGCTGAGTAGGAAATGCGGGCTTTTGTGGAATTGAAAATGCCACTTGCGGTCTTTAAGGAATCTTACTCGGGATTTTGTTGTCCGGCTTTTGATCTTAAACTTAACATTGCAACAATTTATTTTATCAAAGAGGTTTTACATTTCCATCTTATTGAGAGTTCAGGAAAGAAGAGGTTAGAGAACTTAGTTCTGCATATAGACTGCCCCTGCTATTAATAGTGTAAGCTATTACACATGTTTGTTTCTTGACTTTCTTCCATTGTAGTAATGAGTTTACCATCCCGCTTTTTGAATCCAGCTAGACCTGTTGTTTAATCGTGCCCGATAAATTATGCCTTAAATACACTTTTTTAAGTTGGGCAAATGTCTTGCAATATTTAGTCAGCTTTAAATTCCATAGCAAAGCTAACTTAAGAGTCACATGGCATGGTTGAGCTACTACTGGTAGTTTTGTTGGTCTGTCAAGCTTCTCTATTCTCATATGCATCTCTACTCATTATGATCACATGCTTGATTTGTTATCAACTGTTCTGGTGTTATTGAAAACTTGCTCTCTTTCATTGTGTTGGTGCATTTTCATTCCAGTGAGTCTGTAACTTGAAATGGCACCAAAAGAGAGAAATACCACACATGGTCCTCACATGTAAGGAAATGGCCAGAATGGGAGGACATGGATTTGTCTGGCACATACCTGATAGAAACATCAATAGTTACACTGTTATGTCATGTGGCTCATTTCTCTCTCTACTGAGTTTTAACTAACATTGCAATTTTGGCTGATACATATTAGAATTAGTCAAGAGGTTTGATTGCTCCAAACATAGGGATGAGAGAGAAATTTTATTGTAGTTCATATCTATTTTACCAACTTCAGGCTCATTATGTTTACATTTCTCTGTGCTGGACTACAATTCATTGTTCCATTATGTTGTAACTTTTGCTTCATCTACTTGTCATCCATGCATATTATTGTTTCTTACCTTGGGTTTCTTTGTCATTTCTGATTATTCCATGCATATTTGTGCTTGCTTTCTTTTGTTCGGTAAGAGTGTTTTGGTAATCTTATACTACCTTCATTTCGAAATAAGTGTTATTTTAGAGTTTCTGGCGCAAATTAACCTTATTTAAGTGTGTGTACTCTTTAATTACTACTCATATCTCTTAAACTTGTTTTAATGCTGATAATGATGATACAGTATTATTGGAGAATCAGGTGTTTTTTTTGTTGAAAGTGTCAAATGACACTTATTCTGGCACAATTTTTGGTTTCTAAAATGACGCATAGTTTGAAATGTAGGTAGTTATATGCTAACTAATTAAAATTTATGAGTTAAGTGCTTGTTAACTGGAAAAAAAAAAATTTGTTGTAAAGTAATTTGTTGATTATAATACCTACTTATTAGCTGATAAATAATTTGGATTTCTCTAGCTTCTCATTTGCTGATTATAATTTGAAAAATGAGAAGTTAGTCTGACCAAATAAATATCTTTATTGCTCTTTATCCTTAAGGATAGGAATCTCATTCTCATTTCTGAATAAAAATTCAAATCCAAAAGCTACCTTAATTTTACTGCATCAAGTAATAATATTGATGATTATGCTGATTATGAACATTTTTATCCAAACAGTCTTAACTTTAACGTAGCTGTGTTCATGTATCAGAACACCATGTCTCAGACATAAGATTCTTCCTCTCAAGTCTCTTGAGCCACAAATAGTTTACAGCTCCGCAGGGTGGTAGGGTTTGTTTATCTGGCTACTCTTGACACAACATTGCATATATTTCCAATGTAATGTATCTAACCTTACATTTCTCATGTCATTTCTGTTTGTAGCTTCATATTTCTTTGCTCATTGCATCTATACATGTGCATTTTTTTTTGGTTGTTGAGTCTCATAGCTTTGACATAGCTGTATTGATGTATCAGAACACCATGTCCTATAGATGCAGCCTAAAAGATTCCTCACATCAACTATCTTGAGCCACAAATATTTTACAGTTCTGCAGAGTAATAGGGTTTGTTCATCTGGGTGACAACACCACATTCCACAGACTCATCTCTCATTTGTGATTAATGTGGCTTCACTCACATTTGAGCTCATCTGTACATTTATTTGTGCTGGATTGATGTATCAGAACACCTTGTCACTGACATGGAGCCTAAAAAGATTCTTCCCATTAAGTGTCTAGAGCCACAAATATTTCACAGTTCTGCAGAGTAGGGTTTGTTCATCTGGGTCCTCCTTAGAGTTTGGCCATCCTCACAGGCACACTCAGACAAATACTATTATGACACCCCCAACTCTTATCAGCCTAATTTATTTATTTTTCCCTTTATTTGATTATATTTTTGATATGTAGATAATAACAATGAAGTTGCATAGCACTCAGTACTTACCTTTTCTTCTCAATGTTAGATGGCAAAAAGGAAGCAACTTCACATGTGTGTTTAAGAGGGTATGTCTTGACGCAACAATAAGATTGTTGTCCTGTAACGTTGAGGTCGTGAGTTTAATATTTATTTTTTTATGCAAAATTAGGAAAAATGTTGTGTACATAAATGTTGCTCTTCGTATTTAACGATGGGTTGTCCTTGTTAGTTTAGAGCTTGCAATTTAGATTCTAATACGTGGACACTCAAAATTCAACTCACATTTGTGCGAGTCCATTTAATCTTTGGATCATGTTTGCATGACAGTCGTGCTATATCATGTCGGGGAAACCACATATTTTTTGTGATCAACACATATGAACCCACATCTCTTATGGGTCGAGTTAGAATTAGGTCTTTCAACCCGGTCTGAACTCGGTCAGTAGTTTGAATTGCTAGCTCTACTAGTTGCATATCTCACACTAGTGCAAATCTTGTGTACAAAAACCATTCTCTTAATTGCAAACATCGTGTCATCTGTTTTGTTGCGGATTCCACAATTCTAGCTCTCTAGATTTCACTATAGTAGGAGTGTTGTGCATTGAGATGCATGTATCATATCTCTTGATGGTGCAAATCTTTAAGTACTTGACCGTCTTTTTTTATATATTATATATACGTGGATATTATGCGATTTGTTTCATCAGACGTTTGACGGATCACACAATGGTAGGGTCCTCGTGCACTGAACCGCTCTTTTCATGCATCTACACGTGCATTGGTATGACTGGTAGCTGGTCTCTTTCTGTGGGGGCTTTGGTATTAAATTGTGGACAAGGTGTTAAATGTTGTGATGGTCCTGATCTGAACTACCAAGCACACCAGGCCAGTATCTACTTTGGTACTTGCCTTGTCATTGGATTCAATCCTAGCTACAAGGTGACTGCACATTGCATAGGCACTTATTTAATTTTCTTCATTACATTTATGATTAAAAGTAGGTCAGCCCTACACTCTTGTAGGGTCCCCCTTCTTCCAATCCATGGCTGCTTGGTCCTTAAAACCATCAAGTTTAGGACAAGCTGCAGATCTATTAGGGACATTTTGGCTTCATACACTCTCACCAGTCAGTCACTACTGTTTTGTTGGCCTAATGGGATGGAAATGAGGTTGTGACTTTCCATCAACAATTCATAGTTACATGGATTGGAATTCGCAACTTTATAATTATTCTGACAAGTTTTTGTCGTTATTTTTCACGCATTTGTGGTTTTTGAATGTCGTTATTGTCTTATTGACACTAGTAGTTTAAAACTCATATCAGTCTGACTAGTCCAAGTGAGATATGATTTAAGACTTGATGACTGACCTGAATTGTTACCCTGATTTATCGAGATTGAGTTTCTACCATTTGGATGTTGTTATTGTCTTATCGAACCAACGATTTGCCGTACATATCGATTCAACTTCTAATTCGATGAATACATACTTTATCAATATATTTCATTCGAATAGTTTAATACTATAGATTCTTTTCTAGTTTATCGTTTTTTTAGACGTTGCGTCCATAATAGCCGGTAGATTAAACAAAACAAAACAAAACAAAAAAGGCTATGACTCCTAGCCATGATTGAAGTGAGGAATGGGCATGAATCATAATTGCTGAGCTAAACACTGTAACTGTCAATACTCAATAGGCAATGATAATGTACAAGGACTAGCTCCTCCACACTCTTTGGAAGACTCATTTTTTTGAAATGCTGTGAGACCATCAACAACTGAACTACTCCTATTTCTTCTGAAAACCCAGGTTTGGCCTCACTTTTTTCTTCTTTATATTTTGAAAAATGTCCAAATTTGAAAATATTCACCTCAAAATACTTCAAAATGTTCAGTTCCTGACTGAATGAAACTAGCCTTGCTTTACAGCCAGTGAATAGAAAACCTAATGCAATTCTTTATTTATTCAATTGAAATCTTTTTCTTTTTGTAAAAAAGAAACATGAATATCATTGTTTTTCTTTTTGCCTTTCTCTCTCACAAAAAAATAATAGTTAGGAAACAGATGAGTAAAAATGACATCATAAAATGAATAAAGCAAATTGAATGGGATGGACAGTCCTAGTTTGATTGAGGTAGTTGTTTGTTTGTTGGTTGATTTGTCTTTTCCAATTTGTTAATCTCCAAATAATGCAATTCCTTTTTATATTATTCAACCATAGAGTTCGGGCTACGATTACAGTCATCCGAAAGAAAAGAAAGAGCACCCATAGAAGGTGAGATTATAAGTACCACGAATAGCGACACGATACGTGGTGCTCAGACACCACGTCACCGCATCTCACAACTACGTCTTTGTGTACTTGCTCCCGTAACGCGCCTCCGTGAATTTGTTTTCGAAACCAAATGCGTTCCCACAATTTCCAAAGAGATGCCCATGGGAACAATCATTACGCTCATGGGACAATGTTCATCACGACAAGCCCAAGCCACTATATCTTCTCGTCATGACGAAACAAGATGAATTGGGCAATTTTGTCATTCAATCAATTCCATCACACTTGAGGCATTTTTTAGGTTTTAGGGAAGGTTGCAACACTTGAAAAATATAAAGGGTGCATATTTTGCTTTCCCAAGTCATTTTCGATGTCCCCACTTCGTCGGGTAGCCTCTCAGACTCCCCGTTTTACCGGAACACTATAAAGACCTTTCGTTCTTCTAAAAAACTAGGACGCTATCTGAGCAGTAGGGGATTCTATGAGCTTCAATGATACATGAAGGAGCATGTGAAAACTATCAAACTCACCCGACATTTATAAGCAATTGTTGCTATATGTGGTTTCAGTCGACGTCTCATTTTGTTCATGTCTGAGGCGATGTTTCAAAAACGCCTACGGAGTCCTCGCTAAAGGTGTGTTATCTCACGCAATTAGACACATGTTCGAGACCAAAAATTGGAAAATCAAGGGGACATTTAGACTTAGAATATTTTCTAAGAAAATTTCCTAAGACGGTAAACATTCTCTAGTGTTATGGAATTGACCGAGTCAAAACAGACGCATCAATTAATGTTGTGCATTTTCAATGTATAGAGAGAATATTATGTTTCTCATGAATATTTCAATATATATAGTGTTTGGTCATATGTCTAGTACTACTTAAGAGATAAATAGCGATTGCATTCAATTAATCTTTTGAAGAGCGGCTTCAAAAACTCCGCCTCAAACTTAAGTCGCTATATCACTGAACCTAGCATATAAAAATTACAAAAATCACTAAAAGAAGATTTTGAAAAATGATACCAAGAATATTACTTACACCATTTACATCTATGGGATTTAGTTGTTCATAAATATTTTGGGATCATATAATGTAATGTAATATTATTGAACAATGAAGATTGTGGGGAGTAGCAATGAGAAGAGAATATGTCCATTTATGGAGGGCCTCAAGCTTATAGAGAAGCTCTCAAATTATAGATAAGTGGACCACTAAAAAACAAGTGGATATTTTCATTCTTGCATCATCTGATTTAGACATCTCTTTTCTTCACCAATGGACCAAATTTAAACTCATTATTATTAT
>JAYMTF010000944.1:0-28137 GCA_036897485.1 Pelargonium nanum | reverse complement strand
CGGGAGCGGGGCGGTGTGGGGAATGGTCTCCCCATCCCCGTCCCCATTTGGAGAGCGGGAAAATTTTTGTTCCCATCCCCGCCCCATTTCCCTAAAAACATTCCCCTTCCCCTACCCCGTCGGGGCGGGGATTGCGGGTCCTCATTGGGTTTTGGTGCAATTGTCATCCCTATGTGTATATTTTGCATGAACTGTTTTACTGTTTTTGTGGACAAATATTTGTTTTACTTTCCGTATTTATATTGATATATTTGCGGATATCATTTGTTTTCTTGTATATAAATTTGTACATATGCATATTTAGGAATTGATAGATTTAATATGATATATAAAAATGGTATAAAGGCTAAACGAGGTCCGACTTATGTCGGGCGCGAGAGGGTGCCTAACCCCATCCTGCGTACCCAATCTCTTACGCAATCTTTGATTAAAATGATTGGTTATGCATCTATTTATGAAAATAAAAATGTATGTCAAATTTTGGTTCCTGAACCTTAAAACCGGGTGGCAACTTTAGATGTATGCGAATAGGCGGTTCAACACCGCCCACCACCATTCTTTTTAAGGACGAGATCACGCAATCTCGACGGGCCCATTTCACACATCTTCCAACGGAAGGCGCGTTAAGATGTTGGGGTCCGATATCCTTACAATCAACCCCATCAACTTTTTTCAATGCCCGAAACTTCAAATTACACTCTTCACACAACTTTTCCCAATACCAACTTTTCCCAATACCCGAAGTTTCACACAAGAATCCAAACAAAAGAAAAAAAACACTTCCATCAATTTTTTTCGGTTCCAGTCATTATTTCTCAGAAGAATCCAAAACACAAAATTTAAAACTCACCATCAACTTTTCTCAATACCCAAAATTTAAAATTTTCACTTTTCAATTAACATTTTCAACCACTCAAAGTGGGCTCCACAGTCATTATTTAACACAAGAATACAAAAAAAAAAAAACACCCTATCAACTTTTCCCAATACCTATAAATGAAATATTTACACTCCCAACACCATTTACCCATCAACTTTTCTTTGCACTTTCAACATCATTTACTCTACCCTAATTCACTCTATAAATATACAACTACCAACAATTCATCTGCACATTACCTTCTATACTTTCTTCCACACAACAAGTAACTCCAAATTGCTCGTCTTTCTTCCTCCAACATGTCTCAAACACCTTCAATCCGTTTTGTCCTTCATCACACAAATGCAAGAGTTGAACATGGAAGTGTTGGTGTTTATTTTGTCAGCGACCGAGCTACTCTGATGAAAACCCACACTACTATTACTTTTCGGGGCCTCTTATCCACAATCAAGAAAAAGCTAAATCTCTCTGCTGATGAATATGTTTCTTCTTTTTCATACATGCATAATATTGGTACAAACAAGATTATTTTCACTAGTGTGTTCGTTGGAAATGATGATGACGTCCAGATGATGATACAGTCTGCTATAACTGATGGATTCAAAACTATTGAACTTCTTCTGAATATCGACCGGGTTATTGATGCTACTACACAACATCATGTCGCTGAATCTTCTGAACGTGTTGTGTCGCCGGAATCATCCTACCGAATGCACAACGATAGGGAGGACTCTTACACAAATCTCCCACAACTGTTCACCGCAATAAGGAACTACATACCAGGTTCAATAACAGACATGCAGCTTCTTGATATGTCATCTTTCGACGGTCCAGGTAACTATAAATACTTTCATCGTTGTTTTTGGACTTTCGGACCTTGCATTGTCGGTTTTGATCATTGCATCCCCATAATCCAAGTTTGTGGCACTTTCTTATGCAGAAAGTACAATGGGACATTGCTAATAGCCACTTCTATTGATGGGAATAAGAATATATTCCCATTGGCATTTGCACTTGTAGAAAGTGAGAACCACTCTAGTTGGAGCTATTTCCTACATGCCATTAGAAGATACATCACCCAAAGGACGAACATATGTTTGATTTCGGATCGACATGCTGTGATTTTAAGTGCTATTGCTTCTGATCCTCTATGGCAACCACCCAATGCGGTCCACCGTTTTTGTGTCCGACATGTCGCTAGCAACCTAAATAAGGCAATTGAGAGTACAAAAATACGAAAACATTTCTAGGCATTAGGTATTTTCTCTTATTCAAATATGTGATAATTAAATTGTTTCTATTATTTTCATATCATATCAAAGTTGATAAATAATATATTTCTTTTTACTCTCCCTTTTTGTAGCTAAAAAAACTCAGGTACACAAGTTTCAAAAAATGAAGCGTGACCTTCTTTCTTTCCAAGGGGAAGTAGCTGCTCCGTTGAGGCAATTTATGAGCTCACTTAATGATGAACAGTGGACACGATCCATGGATGGAGGCTACCGCTACGGCCATATGACAACCAATGCCATAGATAGTGTCAACGTCATGTTAAAAGGTGTTCGTAATCTTCCAGTTGCTGCAATTGTGAATCACACTTTGTCTAGAGTCGTGCATTACTTCCAATTTAGAAAGAATAAAATTCAATCCCAACAATTGAAAGGTCTAACCCATACTAGATGGGTTAGAAGGAAAATTCAGAAAAGAATTGCAAAATCAAGCAACGGATACACCCTAGAGGTGTACGACCAAGAAAAACTCACATTTCAAGTCATGCCCCGTCCACGGGTTGGAAGTGGCGTAACAAGTTATAAACAAACGGTCTGCTTAACAAAAGGACATTGCACGTGCGGGAAATGGCAAGTCTACAAATACCCTTGCACTCATACAATGGTATGTTGTCGATTTTATAGTTTAGACTACAACTATTACATTTCCCCCTACTTTAGATTGGAAAAGATCTTACAAGCATATGCAGGGCGGTTTTACCCTCTCGGTCATCAAGCTTACTGGCCGCAATACCACGGCCCCATTGTCAAAGTCAATCCTGAAACTAAGCGTGCAGAGGGTATACCAAAATCTACTTGAATCCATTATGAGATGGACGCACGGTAAAATGTACCAAAAGCTCTTACAAATTTGATGATTGTTGTCAAGGACACACTAAAATTCGTTGCCCGTCATCAATAAATCAAGTCGGTCCAAGTGGTAGTTAATATTGTAAAATATGCAATTAGTTTTTCATTTCTTATATAAGCAGTTGTAATGTTCATTTTTTGTACTCAATAAAATTTTCTATTTTTCCCATATTCATTCTTTCACATCTATTACTAATAATAATCATTATTTCACGCTTTTATATTAAGACAAAAATATATGATAAAGAAAACACTTATTTTGAAAAGTAACGAGTATATGAAAATAAAACCTAATAATTTAGAACGAAACTACCATCAAACATAACATCTTTCAAAATATTTGTACTAATGCATAAAATTTGAGGCAAATTATATCTTTCACAAAAATATTGACCAAACATTAACATTTTAGTTAGATGGGGATGTTGGAGTATGTGGTAGAGGAAAAATAAGCTGGCTTGGAAGGGTGTTGGAATTTGTGGTGGTGGGGATGGCCTGCTCTATGGCTGCCCAGTGGCGGGAGCCAGGAGGTGCACCGGAGGAAGGTGGGTTGTCGCTGGAATGTAGAAACTGCAATTTAGGAGAAGTCGGGAGCGGGTGTGTAAAGGTGAATGTTGAAGGTGCTATATCTAGGAATGTTTATAGATATGGAGGGGGTTGGGTTGCTCGTATAGAGGATGATGGCCGGTGTAAGGGTTCCGTTGCATTGTATGTGGCCGGAGAGTTCGTCGTGGTTGGCGGAGGTCCCGACGTGGTGGGTTGTCCCCAACCTGGCAAGCGGATGTTTGGAGCTTGACGCTCAAGAGGTCTCCACCCCTTGCTTCGGGTCAGGGAGCTTGTCCATGCTATTTTTCTTGTGCCAATATGGCCTCTAATCTCTTATTTATTTTTTAGAATGTAGTCCCATTAGTATCCAGTGTTGCTGTAATCGAGAACTAAACCATCACAAAATAGATGCACAGGACTGAGTTGAACCAAGACCGATAATAAGAAACTAAATTGGAACAAAAATCAAATCAATGACCCATTTGTCTCAAAATGGACACTAAAGAGATCATTTTGAAACATTCTCCAATTTATAAAGAGTCTACATGCTTCAAAGTGATCAATTAGTTACTGTAATACACACTTCAATTATTCAACTACCCACAAATTTACAAGCAAACTACTCACTAGCTTGTAAGAGCCAGGTATAAGCTTAAGCTTAACCAAAATCTTCCATAAACTTCAAATAACCTAACAAATGCTTTAGTAATATGAATGCACTCTATTCAATTTCGTTGCATATCAAATGTTTTCGTCCATAAGCAACCAAGCTATAAAATTCCTAGCAATCTATAAAGCAAAGGACTTTCCAGGTAAGACCCGTGCACAAGGCTTTGGATCCCCTCACTTCTTTCTATCATTCAAAATCGTGCCCGAGACACTTTCATCTTGCACAGCTCCTAAGTGATAATAGAAAATAGTCATATTTCCCATCCCCACATTTAGGCCAATTTAGAAGCCCCATATTGTGGGTAAGCACATATTTGAAGTTTTTTGTCTTCTAGAATTGTATATACTAACACAATATCGGGAAAAGAATTAAAGAAAAGAAACACATAAGGTAAGATAAGATACCCGAGGGCAAGTCTGATGACGTCCCAAACCAAGCTGCATGTATGTCTTGTGCCCTGTGAACTTCTGAGACACAGTATAGTTAGTCCAACTTCATTATGTTACGTTAATTTCATATACAATATGGCGAGTACACGGAATATCTTCTGATTATGTTACACATGTCATGTCCATATATGTTAGCGAAATGTAGAATTCTGATTCCCAGTTGATGGAAGAGCTTGTCGCCTTCTACCAAAATGAGGGAACTTATAGGAAGCGTCATCTTTCTCAAGTCGACTAGGTGAAATTTACCGCCAAAATCAAGCCGACTCCATACATCTCCATGGCACCATCAACTCCAGATCACGAGTTAAGAGAACCCCGATTCTATAACTTCTGCAAAAACACACCAGATGCCTCGCCGGCTCCGGTTTTTTGAAGCTTGATGACAAAATCTGAGCAAATAATAGGCTCATCTTCTTTTACTCAACTCTAAAGCAGTACCTCGGGATGTTCTTGCTCTGTTCAGTCTAGATCCCAGCTACTACTTTCCGAATCTGAATCATCATCAATCATTATAATCTCATTTGTGTTGGTGCTCGCGACAGGCACAGGAGAAGGTTCTTCAGGATGCATACTTATCGAGGCCCCAGATGATCCTTCCTGAACCGGTTTCAGTTGAGACATAGGCGCGTCTTCTTTCTCCAACTTTAAAGTCGTACCTTGAGAATCTATCTCACTCTGCTCCTTCTTGATCTCCAAGTTACCCTCTTCTGAATCCATATCCGAATCATCATCAATCATAATAATATCAGGGACACTGGTGCAAGTAACAGACACAGGAGAAGGTTCTTCGGGATGCATAATTTCCATGGCCCTAGAAGGTCCTTCCTGCTCCTGTTTCACCGCAGATCGTATCTGCTCCAACTTGATCTCTTCCTCAACCTAAATATTACCAAAAATGAAAGATTCTTCATATCGATTGCACCAGAGAAATGATATGCATCTACTACCCAGTTAACCTAAATGGCAGTCATCACTAGTCAGGCATGCCTAAATTATGTGCAGTAACATGTATCCACGTCTAAGTAGAGCTGACAATTTGGACACTGAAACGCAGGCACCCAAAATCCGACCCCCTTTATTGCGGGTTCGGGTCGCATAAAGTAGGCCCTATTGTCTTTGGAAAGGGTTGGGTAGGTTGTTAAGAATTTGTAGAACAAGTTGGGCAAACCCACACTCGCCCACACATTTTCCATGTAAAACCCGCAACCTGACCCAACCCGCGGCACGAAACCTGCACCTCTTGAGATCGGGTATGGGTTAGATCTTTTCAACCCAACCAGAATCTGAATTGCCAGCTTTACTTTTAAGTAACGAGTCAACCCGCAAAAGAAGCCAAAAGCAAAATATTCATTCCATGTAAAGTGTCAAGGGCAATGCAAATTGTTCTATATCTAGAAAAATCACTATTTAATAATCGCCAGCCTAGAGCACCATTTACCGATAAAGGTTGATGGATGAATTAATTAGATGAGTGCAGCATAAACAGCTTACTTTCTTTCCAGTGTCAAACTTTCTCTTGGATGCCGAAGCCCCTAGGAGTGCCCCAAGTGTATGATTTGGCTTCTTTAGCTCCTGAACAGTTGCTCTAGTAGCCTATCAAAGAGTAAAAAATCAATTAGACTACATACTCGAAAAGAAACTATAGTTAATGCATAACAGATAAGAATCATTTACAACCTCTTGTGAAAAAAACGAGCTTACTTTGGTACTTGAGTCATTACTTTGCGCAGGTCTGGTGAGAACCCTACTTGGAAGCTTCGAAATACCAAAGTTTATTCGCCCATTTTCACGAGGAAGCTCAGAAGATCCTCCTTTTCTAACACTGACTTGTTCACTAGTACTGCATAGAGACATAGGCCTTTTATTTCCGTTCACGGCATTGGCAACAGAAATACCGTCTGTTCTCAACTGTGCAGTAGAATCCGGAGGAAGAACCTCAACTCTATCATTAACCAATGCATTTTGTTTTGATACCTACATGGTGAAAGAAGAGTTTTTTATTTATCAAGAAATAGTGTTCTACCCCACAAAGCTCAACCCAATTGCCAATTCATACACAAAGACTATTTGATTGTCAGCAACTAATGAAAATTGTGTATGTTGCCATAAAAGATGCAAGAAACCTCTCTACTATTTTAAACTGTTTCATCTAAATACAAGATATAAGGAAATGAGTGTGCTAATAGAATGCTCACAAATATGTATACATCACCATGCACAGGCATTCTAGACCTACAAACAAGTCACAACTTTGCAATGACATGATTCATTGACTAAAGTTGGCATCACATAAATTATCTGAAAATTTAATTCAAACTTCTTAATACTTTCCTTTTATTATTAAATGAGAAAATTATGAACCAACTACCTAAATACTTTTTTGTAGAACATAGGCAAGCCCTTAGCATGTCAGCTTAAGCAATTTTTCAAAGAGTAATAATATATACATATTTAAATTTTGAAAAGTAATAAGAAATTTCATTAGAAGAGGAAGGGCGCAACCAATGTACACAGAGTATGCGTAGGAAATCTCTAAACAGTTGTAACATTTAGGGTAGTCAAGAAATCTAAAAAATTTAAAAAGCACATGAATTCAGCATGCAGACAAACAAGATGGCTGTGTAGAAAAATGACACTTAAGATCGTGCAATGGTAAAAAAGATTATAAAACAACTTATTACATCACACCCCTGTAAAACAACACAAATGCTGGATTGATATTATAATAACTTATTTGTAAGTTTTAGGAGAGACTTCAACTTTCCACTATAGTTAATTTTTTTTCTCAGGCAATTATAATGACTGCCCAACACTGATAAAAGGAATAAACTATGAGCCATGGTTATGCAACATCTAAAGGATGAGAATCAGAGAAGACCCAGTGTCCAATAACCCATGTTCTTTATAATGTAAACATCAACTTTTTATACATAGATCCTTACTGTTTCCATGTGTAACTGCCTCAGATGTTCCGCAGCAGCTTCAAATGAGGATCCACTTAGCATAGAATGCCTTATTACGGTAATAACAGAAGAAAGATTGCGTTCAACATACGAATTCTTTGATTTCACCAATCGTTGTAACTTGTTTGGAGTGACAGGCATCTGTTTGGCTTTTACAAAAGAAAAGAAAATTATAAAATGCACAGTGAATAAAGGACGACCCAGTGCACAAGGCTCCCGCCATTGTGGGATCTGGGTCTAGGGAGGGTTATCTATATATACTGTATGAAACTATGTATGTGCTAAGAAAATAATTCATGGAATTTTATTTAACAGAACCTAATACCAATTTCAAGAAGAATTTTGTTTGGCAGTATGTATCCAGTACTCTCATCTGCTGCACGGGCAATAGCATCTCGCCATTCGTAAAGCCCCTGTAAGCCATTTAAGCAGAAGCCAGATAAGCAAATAAAACACAGTGGTACAACCAAGGTTGTAACCAACACGAGCTAGATAATGATGTATCTCTAATAAACATTAATGGTGTACATTAGTAATCCAGATATTTTAAACATCTGAGTGAGTTTCCCTGTAGAACCCTTTGAAATTATGTATGGCCCATGCACATCAATTAAGTAATCAGACACACAAACTTGGAATCATATGACCATTGAAATGATTAAAGATTGTGATGCAAAAGCCAAATAGGGAAATGAGAAACTTACCGCAACAACGGCAAGCTGCTGGGCATTGAAACGAGCCTCCTGCAACCTATATCAAAAATTTCAGCGGATACATAAGTACGGTACAAGAAATGTTCAAGCAGGTCAATTCAAATAAGAAAGAAAGGACCAAACCCGTGTATATTGAGATAAGAATTTTCTGTTAAAAGCTCTTTCTCATACAGCTGCATGCATATATCGAAACTGCGCTTGTAAACCTGCAAGCAACAATTAAGCATGGTGAAATCAAATAAGTAACAACAAATAACATAACATGATGGACTTCTCCAATTAGCTGAACCGGTCACACTCACTGGTGTTTTTGTGAAAATGAAGAAACACGTCATGCAGAATATAACATTGTAAAGACTCGTGGATCCACATATAGGGTAAAACAACTCAGCACTATGATTCCATATTTACCACAACAAATGAACTGGCATGGTGGCACCTCAAATTATCATGTGTGCAATTGAGCCTAAGCAAAAATGCCCAAGCCCAAAGCTCGGAGCCCTTCCAAAAAACTAATGGTCCAGAATATTGACTCAGAGATTTATCCCATAGACTCCTACATGAATGTAACACCTTCTAGGTTCATATTCAAAGAAGAAAAATAGACTGACCCAACATAAAGGAAAGAGCTCGTCTATTAATAAACTAATTGTACTTTCTTAAGAAAAACAAATACCATTAAGCATGGCACTAACTTTACATCTATGATATCATCAAGCACAATAAAGTAATGATATGCACACGCATCATGCATGGACGTAGAGACACATCTGTTTTGTTATGACTAATAAAACCGAACTTCAACTGCTTCTCTAGTGATGCTGGGAGCCATACAACACATTTTAGTCATAAAGTACTTGTTGAAATGCAGATAATTAAGAAAAAAATGGAATGACAATTATACCTCTAATAAAGGAGCATCAGCATCTTCAGACTCATTGGACATTGAAGACAACTTGATTCTCATTAAATCATAGATATACAACAGATAGTGTGTATCTTCTCTTGCATATCTATCGTCAAAAGAAAATATTATGAGATGATAATGAAGGTTCAACTACATTTTAGCAGATTCTGAAATGTTATCAAAGTAGTCATGAGCACATTAGATATCACATCAGATAAGTTAGTATTGTGGAGGAAGAATCGTAATAAAATTAGAGGACTGATAAGTTCAAGAGCATATTTACTTGACCATAACATCAGGAAGGGGACGCAGTCTCCAGTCTGCATTCTGGTATCTGCAAGACGTTAACGGTACACCTTAAGAATGTTGAAAACAAATGGATACAGAAAAAAGTTGTCAAATAATATGAACTAAATATTCATAAAAGACCTACTGTTTGTTAGCAGTAACTCCACAATAATGTTGCAGAAGGTACTCCAAACTATTCCTTTCCAACTTCAACACCCTTGAGGCCTGATGATCAAGAAAAAATAAATTCCTAGAGATTGAGTAACATACTAGAAAATTATTGCGTTGACAGTATAATACAAATCAATAAGAGAAGATAAGGTGAGGCGATAAGAATATATATATATATATAAATATGCATCACACTTCCTTGTAATTTATAGAGTTGTAAGAGAGTCATGAGAGAAGATGGGAACAGAAAGCTTGTGCAAGAAATAATAAATAGATTTGAGATTTCGTGTGATGTGACCCAACCAGGTTTAATTGACTGAAGAACATATCAACCAAAGTAACAAATAGCAAACATCATTTGTGTGGTATATAGATTTAACAATCACATGTGACCAGCATTTTTAAATGTAGTTTCCACGGGAACCATTGTACTAATATAGAAACCAGAATAACATCGCAAATTTGAACTTGACAATGGTAAAGTAACACAAAATAATAAGATAAAGTTGCACCGTTTAGATTAGAAGTGGAGTTTAAGGGTACAACACCTGTCCAGTGTCAAACATATTGCAGATATATATGCCAAAGTCCTGTTGAAGCCATATAACATCTCGATCTGCTCCATGCAGCACCTAATTATGTATAAATGTTAATACACCGCGAAGTAGGCATGTGATGTGACCCATAATGCCTCAGTACAAAGAATAAACCTTTCTTTTAGTAGGATCTTTGAAAACTTCCCTCAGACAAGGGCCAACATGAGCGTGAAGCTTAAGTGTATCCACAACAAAATCCTCAGTTCTAGTAGAAATTTGCATCAGGCATGTCAATCCTTGAAAAGACCGATATTGATTATGCTCCAAATCAACCTGGAAAGTTATAACGCAATCAAACATGCACAACAGGAAAACAAAACACTTAATTACCATCTTAACTATATGAACTGGAAAGACAACCATCATCAAAAGACAAATAGCAACCCCACTAGACCCTTCCTTCTTACATTTATCCTATCCAACTACAGTACATTGCCCCAATCCTCTTTTTGTTCTCCCCCTTCACTTCCTGCCAATTAAACTTGATTGGTATTTGAATTAAAATAAAATTCCATTTCAAATTTGAAGGAATTCTTTTTATCGAGGAAAAAAAAAAAGCCCTCTTCCACTTCGATCCCTCCACACTAATCCTATTTCTTATACCCCATTCAATCTCTCTATCATTTTGAATTACAGATCCAAGGCCATTCTACTCATAACAGACAAATGTATGTGATTAACAAACATGGGCCTTTCTTCAGAGATCAGGAAACAGCAACCCTTTGCAACTCACAATATGGAAACCAATCTAGCAGCATGAGTAAAATATGGCAACATTGCCCAACAAACACAGATCATTATGTACCATAAAGTAATCATTGTAGTCAAATCTTACCGCAAATTCGTTCACACTATCCAGTTTAGCAGCCAACTCTTTTAAATCTTTGACCCGTTCAACAAACTTGAATGGAGTACAGTCCAACGAGGATGGTTTCATGGGCTCAACATCCCCAATATCTTTATCAACAAAATCTAAAACAGAGAGCTTCTCCTGCATGTAAGATAACACAGTAAGAACAGCCATACATGTTTTCACTAATTTCCGAGCACAACAAATAACCAACCTGAGAGATGCAATATGAAAGACAAATGTAAGTTCAAGTAGTTGAAAAGAAATAATATTAAAAAGTACGAGATAACATTCAAACAAAAAAATAAATTCAAACTAGCACGTGCATAAAAAGGAAAAGAATCTATCCCTTCATACACACATGCGCCTTACAAGTTATGGACCACACTCATTATCATGAATGTCATCAAAATAGTCATATCAACAGCATGAGGGCTATACAAGACACGATTATACAAACAGTGAAATCAGCAACATTAGCTCATCTAGCATAAATGATTCATCTTCAATTTTCACTTAAAAGCACAGTCATGAAGTAGGAGCAATGTAATCAATTTTCTGACTGTCCCCAAAGCACCCCACATATTGCAATTATTTTCCACAGATTTAAACAGCCAGAATAGGATACACGCGGAGCAAAGCTTGCGTTATTGCTATTTACTTGGTCTATAGGACAACAAAATAAGTTGAATCTGTTAGGAAATCAGACCCATTGAAATTTGAAACATAGATAAAAACTAAGGGCAGAAGAAAACAAAATAAGGTAAGAGATTGAGAGAGGATGGAAATAATTTCATGGTTTTCCAGTATGCCGGTTGATAACTTGACCTCAGAATTTACAACAAAATAGAAGCTCCAGGAAGGAAATTATTTAAGCATCACATAATTAGTAATTAGAAGAAATCGACAAGTATCACTCATTTTTACCATATATTGTGGCTACTTTTTATTAAAAATTTACAATATCAATCTACTTCTCAACTATACCACCACCTTCCCAGCTACTGTGCATTAACATTACTGAAGAGCGAAAGGCTGTGTCCAAGTAGGGCTAGTTATGCCAAGTGTAGTAAGTTTGAAATACTTGGCAAAATATACAACTATACACATATATATAATGAAATAATTAGAATGGTAATCAAACATTTTCCACTAAAAGAAAACCGGCAACGGAGGCTTTGAACTATAATATCATCAGAAGTTTCAAACTCCGGGATTTCTGTTACTCCATCTATAGAAACAGAGACTTATTTGTGTTTCCAAAAAGGCACTGCAACGGCCAATAAAGAACACTGAGAATGCAGGCAAGCTCTATGGGACCTCAATCACCCAAAATGCTGCTTGGTGAGTTCGCAATAAAATCACTTCCCATGGGAAATTACACCAACTTCCAATAAGGGATCATCCATCCATATTAAAACACATACTATTACACCATAAACTCGCGTAAATGAACCTATGGCACCATCCGCCACGAGATAAACAATTGAACCAATACCACAATCTAAAATAACCATTCATAATTCAAAATCAGTATAAATTTTATTCATGGTTGAACATTACAAAATCATATAAAGTGTGATTATTTCTATAAATTATGGGCAAATTCAATGGACACTAACCAGGGGATGAATGAACCTCTGGCCATCCTCACTCTTCTTCAACCAAACATGCTCAAATGGCTTGTTGGAATTATCAACCACAATACTATACTCCACTTGCGGCTTCCTTAGCGTCGGGACATGAAACGACACTTTCTGCTTCCCACACTCCTCTTCTCTCGTCCTCGTCCTCTCAAACTCAATGGCTGACACATCAAACCGCTGGAACAGCTTGTCGTTCAAGCTAACCAGCCAGTCATAGCAGTCCTCGAAGTCGCACTCCGGGAATCCAGTTTCTATGCCCCAAATTTGCGTGTAGGAGCCGATAAAACCGAGCAAACCCTGCGATTCCTCAGAGATTTGTTGAATCGGGACCTTGAATTCGTCGAAGTTGTAGAATAAATGGAAGTCCTTCTGGGTGGGAATGTCGCTCGAGGAGGCTGAGAGATTGGAAATGGAGGATGATAGAGGATCGTCGGAGGGTCGAGCCGGAGATTGATCGGCGTTCATGGCCTCTTCCTCTTCTCCGGCTTGACTCATGGCGCTGAGGATTTGGCGAGAACGCCGAGAAGGGTTTAGGGTTAGGGTTTTAGGTCCCCATTGAAGAGGACGTTGTTGAGCTTTTTTGTTTTCGGAGTCAGATTTTGGGTGACTGTTTACGTTGAAAGCTTGTACCTTTCAGGTGATGCTCTGTGCATTCCACGTGGCTTTTCTCACCACGTGACATGCAAAACAAAAAAAAAATACTCCTAGAACTGGATTAGAGTTCTTTGACTCGGTCAAATTAGATGTTTCGGTACGACGTCGTCTTGGTTTTCTTTTACTTCACGTGTTAAGATACTCGGTGCTTCGAGTCGGGTTTGACTTGAGTCCGAAATCCTTATCTCAGGTCTGTGACGTGTCTCTTGCAGGGATCGAACACACTGTTAAAAAGAAAATTATGGGCGTGTGTCTTGAAAACTATCTTCAACATGAGAACCGGGATTTCCGTATAAACTTTTAATGTAAACTTTCAAATTCAAAAATCTCTGAACATCGTTCGAAAATTGTTTAAGAACATTCTTGAGCAATTTGAAACGTTTAATTATTGTAGTAGTGAAATTGTGATTTTTATCTTTAATGGAAGCCTCTTTTTATAGAGCTCCAACTCACGTGATGACGTGTGATTAGTTAATAAATTAGTGGGGGCACATACGTACTTGACTTTTTTCTCCTAGTCTAGCTTCTCCCATCCTCCGTTAGCCCTCCAAGTTTTGTTGGCGGATGCCCGGTCATTAGCTCGGACACCGTCCATCCCAGGCTCGGGTATCGCGATGGTGAGGTGGTGTGTGTTTGGCGCAAATGATTCACATCTACGGGATTTCTCTTCACTCTAGTGCCCAATTTGAGGATGGAGGAGGGGAATGTGGTTCCTACACAATGTGGGTAACAAGATCAATATGAGCAGTAAAATGTTGTGAACATGATCGTGATCATCTGTTTAGTAAGCGACCACATGACATTGGTGAACCTTGTTAAGATAGGGATGTGCATTTATGAGAAAAAACGACCGTTGAAACAACCAAAGGGATTTGAGAGGTGCCCGCAACGTTTGAGGCATTCTCTTGATTGCGATCAAGGCGACTCCACAAGTCTCTCATTACGTCGCAAAGGTCATCCAGGAACTCGTCCTGAATTTTAATTCCTCTAATTGTACCGATGTACGAGGATTAACTCTTCCCTTGGGTAGTCTTTGGAAGAGGTAGTACGGGTAACCCCGTGGGACGTCATTTTGAAAGGAACCCACATAGTTCCACCACTGGCGATGCGAGTTTCATCTTCTATTAGTGGACTTTGGTCTTTGCGAGTGGGAGACAAATCATGTCTTGGGGGATATGAGTCATCAAAGACCATTATTGATTGTCTTGTGAGGTTTGGAACAATGACGCCCGTCAATGAAACCAGATGATGCGTCTATTTAGATGACATATCAAGTGCACTATATAGGTTTGTCTTCTTGTTCACGTGTTAAGACCTTCAATTTTGTTATAAGTTTCGAATTTGCAACTTGCATGAAACACACTAAAAACAGAGACTCTAAAGACATGTTCATGGGATACTGTCTCAAGCATGAGAGTGAGATTTCGTGCAAAAATCACAAATTAGAGAGAGTTTTTTTTTTTGTGTGTTGTTTTTTTTTTTCAATAAAAAGTGTATTGTATTCTGTCCATAAGTTTTACCGTCATCATAAAATATTGCGGAGTACCTGTGAAAATCGGACACCTGATGATTTTAAAAAGAAAAAATATATAAAAAAATCACAGTATCCACTCAAGAAGCTCTGAACCCTACGGCGAGCTCGTTTTCATTGCGTAGGGTTCAGTCCTGTTTGTTTGGCTCTCCGGCGCTTCGTCTCTCTCGCCGTCGATCACTTCTCCAAAATGAGGTACTGTTCCTTCTCTCTCTCTCACTCCCTCAAATGCACATGAATATTTTCCAAAACAATCACCTGTTTTTATTTTGCACTTTCTCTAGATTCTGTTCTGCCACTGTTTGATTCCTTATTTTGCTTCCAAATCAACGAAAATGCTTCAGGAATTACTCGAATCGGCACTAATTGATGTATTTTGTTGGTTTTGTTGTTGTTGTGAAGTCGACATCCGGAGGTTCTGTGGGCTCAGCGCTCGGACAAGGTTTACCTGACTATTGCATTACCTGACGCCAGAGATGTTTCCGTGAAATGCGAGCCTCAGGGACTGCTCAGTTTCTCGGCAGTGGGACTGCTAGGCGAGTCCTTCAACTTCAGCTTGGAGCTCTATGGAGCTCTATCCCCTGAGGTGAGCCTTTGCTCTTCAGTTATTTTAATTGTATATGAAGCCACATTTTGATTTAATATTTGTTTTATGTGGTTATGTTTAGATTCCTGTTATTTTTGTTGATGTTGATATGGAAATTTGAAGGGAAGCATCAAATATTGTGTGGTGACTAGTGAGTATTAGGTTTTCAGTTTAAGTGCACATAAAGCTGAAGTTAGGTTTACTATTGATTCCAACTTCAGCTATTTTTGTTGGTGTTGTTATAAAAATTCGAAGGAAAAGTGGAAAACATCAATTTCTGTAGCGTGTATTAGGTTTTCAATTTCAGTTTCTGCTATTTTCTTGGTGCTGTTTTTATTTGATATGAAATCTAGTTCTAATGCCTGAGGTGGACCTTTCCAATTTGTTGCACTCGAAGCCACAATTTGTTATACTATATGTTTGTGGGACAGAGTTTCAATTTCAGCTATTTATGCTGATATTGATATGGAAATTTGAAGGGAACTATTGAATTTTGTGGTGGGTTTTGGGTTTTTAATCTCAATTTCAGCTGCATTTTTGTTGTTAGCGGTGTTGGTAATACTTGATATGAAAATAGGAATCAAACATCAAACTGACTAGTGGGGTTTAGGTTTTTGTTTGGGCTGAATATGGTTTTGGTTGGAGTTGGAAAGAAATGCTATTAGTATGCATTGAAGCACTGAAACCTTAATGCAAGAGGATAGTATTAGGGATGCAAGGTCTTGATTTTTATATGTGTAACTAAATAGGTGGTTTAGAAAGCTGTCCTTCAACAGAACACTTTGTTATATTTTGTTTGCCGCCTGTGCTCCACTACTAAGTTCGCTATGCGTTACAAAGACTACTAAATTGTTGTTGTTATTTATTTCTTGGTAAAAGATTTATGTTTTCTCAACACTTGCACCATTATTTTTAGTATTCCCCCCAGTTTTAAGTTAGTTAATCATCAAACGTCTTACGCTTACTCTGAAGTCAAAAGACTGATCAATGGCTTATTAGAAGAGATGTTTAAGTTATTGAGTTTTTGTTGACATATAAAAGTATTTAGAATAACCTTATAACCATCTCATTGTTGGTTAATGTATTAGAACCATATCTTCTCAAATGGGGAATTGAATTATCATCAAAACTTTATTTGACTGTATATCTATTTCTGCCCCTTTCTCATTACGCGTGTGTGTGTAATATATATATCGATGGTATACTTGAATAAATTTGAAGCCTTACTTCATGGTAAATGTGGGGTTTTAGGACATGACTACATGAGCACAAATTATAGTTTTTCCTTTTAGTTTTATGCTGGTTCCTTTCTTTTTACAGTTAATTTTTTATTTAAAGATCTTGTTGTTCCTCATGATATGGATTTGATTTGCATGGCTTAGGGTTGTAGAACTAAAGTTGGGTCGAGGAATATACTATGTTCCATACAGAAGGAGCAGAAGGGATGGTGGAAAAGAATCTTGAAGTCTGAAGAAAAACCTGCACCTTACCTTAAAGTTGATTGGAACAAATGGTGTGATGAGGATGATGAAGAGTCTATGTGTAAGTTATCTAGGTTATTTTTTGTATTCCCAAATAAGTACTTGTTCAACATCTTTTCCATGTGCTTTATGAACATAGAAGTAAAGAACTACGGTTCTCGGTGCAGTTATCAAAGTTCAGAGTTGTTTCATGTGTTCTATTCATACTTTTCACTTTTTAATCAAACAAATGGGCCTCCCTTCAAAAAATTTCCTTCATTCTTCACCACAGATATAGTTTTATAAATAATGTTTTAAGTTTTATGAGATTACTTCCTATTATGGAAAATAGGGAAGCTGAGATGGATCCTCTTTATTTACAGCCGAGATCATTTATGTGATCAAAACTAGATGAGAGTCTTGATTAGTATTAGTTATTTTGTAGCAAATTAGAATACTGGTCAATCTGATGATGCAATAAAAAAAGGTTCCTTAGCCTGTGTATTTATAATCGCTCTGATTGTGAAGGTCAGTTGTTTAGTTCTCGATGCTTCACTATTGAGGTTTTTTCATTATGCTTCATCACTTTATGATACGTTGCAGACTATATTTAACATTCTTTAGCTGTTGCTATCATTGAACTATCCATAATGCGTCGTATCACTCTGAAACTATTAACCCCAAAATTCATTTTTATCTGACTGGATTTTGCATGGTCTTCTGCAGCTGATTACTCTGAGGATGATGACGCTGCGGTAATTTATTTTGCTTATATTATTGTTGATAATTTTACAATAAAAATATACAATGTATCTCTATTAGTCAACTAATTTAAATTTATTTCCTGCAGTACACTGGCCAGGATGACGAAAGCAGTGATGACGAAGGAATGCTATGTGAGTTTTATGGATTATTTATTTTTTCATTTCATGTGTGCATAGTTTTTTTTCTTCTTTTTATGCACAGTGAAACCTATGCATTGCCGTTGTTTTTTTAAATGTAACTATAGCTATTTTGGATTTAGAAAATGCCTATTTCTTGATTTCATTAAATTCAGTTTTTTGTGAAGAACTTTTCGTGAGCGTATCAAAACTCAGCCAATTATATACTCTGTCTGATACTTATTATTTCTGATATTCATTGCAGATCTTCCTGATCTGGAAAAGGCAAGAGGAATCTAGTCTTAGGTAGTCTCTAACAAAGTAACTAGTAGATGTGTGGCAATGAAGTTTACTTGATTACACTCGCTTCTATTCTTTACTGCAGATAGGAACGGTAATGGGAACTTAATTTGATAGATTGCAGATATATGATCATGAGTAGGTTTTGTGTACACATATGAGATTAACTCGTGCTGGGAAAATAGATATTGAACTACTTAAGGAGCAAGCAAGAGATAATTAAGTGCTAGCCATATTATATAGTTGTTGAGCATCCAATTTGGTATCTGTTTTCCTTTATCAAGTTAGCATACTTTTGCCCTTTATTTTCTTGATATCCGTATTTACAAGTTCTGATGCAGAAGCAATGAATTTGATGCTTGTTCGGTGTTCCGTACGTATATATGTCTCGGCCAAGATTTGGAGTTGCTAATACAAAGTGTGTCCTTGTTGGACCTCAAGGTTGCGGCCTTGGTAGCTTCTATCCTCTTTGAAAGAACAGTCGTATGGTTAATATTGACAGTGATATTATCAACTGCATCCCTCTCTTTTAGCTTTGGATTGATATTCTGAATGGTTTGTAGGGAAGAATTTAAGGGGTTTTTAAGGCACAAGGTCACTTTTGGGTAGGAGAAATGGTCATCCATAGAAATTGTGACCTTGTGCGAAACAAATCATTCTCCATTTGGATTTCCTAGTTTCGCAAAAGAAGATCTCTTAGACCACACAACACGAGGAGTTATGGATCAATTGGCATATAGTTATTTTAGCTTAACACCAATATCTCATATTCGAGATCGATTCGATGTGAATGTGTTAAACTTTGTAGCTCTTGTGTTCGTGTCTCCGATTAACCGGATGATTCACACTAATTAAGAAAAAAAAATCCTAGGTTTGATTTGGTAAATGAACCACCTCCTACTGCCTGTATTTTTGGGCTACATGAGGAAGAGTGTGAAAAGGAGGTATGTTGGGTTACAGGAGGAAGAGAGCTGCATGAGTTTTTGGCTTTAAAAAGTTTAATTGGATGGTTGGAGCTGGAGTAGTTCCAAAGAAGTGTCGCTAGAAGTGGCATTAAAACAACTCACGATCACATTTTTTTCGAGTTTGGGTTGCATAGAATGTTTCCAATCATTTTTTGGGTTGGTTCAAATTGAACAAAGTTCATGAACCTGCATATTTTACACGTAAAACTCGAAACTCAATTCAAAATCCACATCCGTTTTTGAGTAATTAGTTATTTTTATTTTTCTTTCAAATCTTTGTCCGATTCGAAACTCGAATTGTCAACTTTAATTTTGGCCACCATATAGGCTTTTTTTACAAAGAGACTTGCATACCCATTTACAGAAAAACAATTGTCAAAAGACTTGCTCAAAACAAGAACATCTTCATTCTTCACCGCAGTTTCAAACTTGTTGTCTTCAAAATGAATGTAAGGTAAGCAGTTATGTATGATAAAGACTAGATATGATGATTTGGATTCCAATTTACGAGCAAAAATGATCAGCACATTTCACACTAAAATTCTAAATTTTATCTAATATTAAAATTTAATCTACTTTTATCCATCTCATTTTCACTCGAAATACGAATGAATCTCAACACTATAGCAGTTGAGCAAAATCGATAAAAGGTATCTTGGTCATTGTGCGTGTTAACTGACGGTTCATTGTACGGAAAAAGTGATGAAAATTACATGGTAGTCAAAAGTTACGAAAATAAGTTTAGAATAGTCAGTTACGAAAAGTGTCAATTAGAGGAGAATCATACTTAGTTATCCCATAACTTTATAGAAAAAGAAAAACTGAAAATCTCTTCATATCATCAGCAGAGCTACACGACTTTATATACTGGGCTGCCACGTCATGCATGAATCCAGGGCCCAATGAACCATCCGAAATGGTCTGTAACAGTTTGGCCCATTAAAGCCCAAACGTAACTCTTCGTTGCCATAGCTCCAAGGAAACAAACATACCTGAAACGTGCAATGGCAAGTCATATATGCTCCAAGCCGTCTCTGTCCTTCTCTCTGCCAAACCTCACAGCAATGACGATGCATTCTGATATCTCTTCTCTGGTTCGTCTCAACATTGGTCTGTGTCTTCGCCTTCTCTCTCTTTCTCTATCTATATCTGCATTTCTGTACGCAATGTTGTTGTGAATTGTGATTTTCGGTTTTGGCTGGCAGATCACAGTCAAACTGATCGGATGTTGTGTTATTGAAACCCCAATCCTCACTGTTTCTTAAAGATTTAGTAATTCTGTTATGAATTTTCAATAATTGGACTGAATTTTGAGGTGTGATTTTCCCTAGGCTTGTTTGGTTGCTGAGAAAGCTGAGTTTGAAATTCCTGAGGAAATGTCTTGAACTGAGACTGAGACTGAGACTGAGACTTTTCTTTTGTTGTTTTTAATGGAAAATCGAAATTTCAATTCGGAGAAGTTACTTTGTTTGAGCTGATCTTTGATTCGTTGGCTTGATGTGCTCTTAAACAGATTATCTTTGTTGGTAGGAAGTGAGTTTTATGAGGTATTTGTGTTTGTGTGCAGGAGGGAAGAAGTTTTGCACCACTGTTGATACTTTAACTCAACGGGAGCCTGATTCGATGCTGGCAGCTATGTTCAGCGGCCGCCATAAGGTGTGCCATGACACTGAGAAGGTATGTACTTGTCTCTTGTTTTTGTGTTCTCTGCCTAATGCGTGACTTATTCGGTGGTGATAGCCTTGTGCATTGGTTCGTCCTTTTTATTTTAATGCAACTAAGAGCTTCCACAATAGGGTGTATTGGCATTGAAGTTGATGCATTACACTATGTTGTGTGAACATAATAGACATTATCCGTATCAGTCATAATCCAAAATAATAGACCAAAACTATTTGACACATATCCATGCCATCTGCACAAGTGCAGTTTTTCCCACACCCGAAACACGACTTGTACTTTAAACCTTCAAAAGTGTAGAAGACCAAATATATAATACCCCTTCCATCTCAAAATAAGTGCGTTGGTTTCTATTTTGAGAAAATTAAGGAGAAGTTAGTAAGTGTTGTCTATTTCCTTTTATATGCATGTATTGCAACAAAATTATTAGATTTCAACTTACTATTGCTATTTTCATGCATAACTAATTTTCTAAAAGAAAATATGACACTCATTTTTGGGACAAAAACGCAAGAAAAACATAACACTTATTTTGGGATGGAAGAGGAAGTAATTTTTAGTACATTTAATCAAATAAACACAACATAGAAGAGAAAATTAATGAAGAAATCTTTATACAGATTTGAAATGATCAGTTCTTGATTAAGATTCAAGGTTCTTATTGAACAATAGACGTGCTACAAAATCATTAAGGGGTGATTTATATTTGAGTTTGTCCAAGATGTTGCTTCTTTCAAGTATATGAAACAAATCAATTTCTTTTGTTATAATGAATTTTTGCAGGGATATGTCTTTGTGGATAGGGATGGGAAGCATTTTCGACATGTTCTAAATTGGTTGAGGAATGGTGTTGTTCCATCTCTAACAGATGACAAATATTTGGAGCTCCTGCGGGAAGCAGAATATTATCAGCTACTTGTATGTATGCTATACTTATCTTCTAGTTGGTTAACATTTTTATTCTTTGTCTGCTAATTGTCTTTCTCTTGATAAAGTTTCCTTGCAGCTTCAAGTTATTGTTTTGAGATTTGTAATTTATTGGAACTATGATGTTATCTCGGTCTTTATTTTTTCTTTTCCCCTTAATTTGCATTTTTTTCCTTCCTGAATATGCAAAAGGGTTGTTGTTCTGTAGCTCTTCATTTTGGTCAGAAGTTCAGCTATCTATGATGTTATTCGTGCTAAATACTTTTGCTAATGAAAAATGAGCTTGTACCTTTGAATCTCTAGGAAGGGATAAACATCCTGGGCTAGCATGAGAGTACTTCAATTTGTGCTAGAAACATAAAGCTTCTCACTCTACCATTTTGCATATAAAAGTTGTAGTAATCCATTTAGTGAGTCATTTTGTGCTTTAAATTCTATACTTCATTTTGCTGATGGTGACAACCACATCTCTAGCCAAGTTGTGATTCAATATCATATTTCACTTTGAATTCTGCTTCCGCACTAAACCACCTATAAACTTGGTCATTCTTGGATACTTATATGTTCTCATGTCAGCATGACAAACACATGTCTAGAATTGAAAAAAATGTAAAGCTCAAGCATGATTTTTTACATTTTATTTGTCTTGTTTTAGAAATTATGATTTCATTAATATTTCTACCAAACAAAATGCTATCTCTATTTTTATATATATACAAAAATGAAAATTCTTTCGTGTTTTATCCAGGGACTAATTGACGAGATCAACAGTGTTTTAAATAGGAGGAAACCAGAGGATGATTTAGAAACTGAGTTGACTCGTAAGGATATCATCAAATTCACGCAGTCAGAGAAAGTCAGGTTCCGAGGAGTTAATCTTTCTGGCCTTGATCTTTCCAAACTGGTAATCCTTTATGGTCTCAGGTGCTTGGAATAATTTCTGTATTTACAGTTGAATTTTATGTCTGTTTGGTTTTCCTTTTTTGATAGGCAATACCAACACTAGTGTTAGCCAATGGATAAATAAAAATCTGATCATATTCCCACGTGTGAGGTTTTGGCCTCTTCTTCCTTTTTTTTTTGGCCAATATGGCAATATGCAATATGTTCTGCTAGAATTTGGTTGAAAGATAAATTGACTGTTGCCAATAGACAGTTCACCCGCACCATTGTAACTTTATGTTATATCCTGCTGTAGGGCTCACTTATGTGGTGGGTAGAGAAAATTAAAACAGTGCCTGATTTCTATTTAAATGGCTTTCAATGAGATTGTGGACACTGGACAGCGAGTCTGTATACTTTTGCAAGTACTCTTCTTTGTTTATATGTATTATGAGTAATCAATTTAGAACTCGGTGGTGCTTCAATGCCTTTGAATCCACTCCTATGATAAACACTTCTTGGATGGGAAAAGATTGAAATTTTAACATCAATATTTCTACAGTATTTTCCCTTAATTTTTAAATCTGCAGGATCTGTCAGATGTTGACTTCAGCTACGCATGTCTTAAAAGTGTTTTCTTCTCACGCGCAAATCTTCAGTGTGCAAAATTCCGGGTGGGTTCGGGTTTAATGATATGTAATGTCACAATACAAAAACAAATATGTTTTTGGCTTTGAATTGTGTACTGATGTTACTGTAATCTGTTCTTGAAACCCTTCTATTCTAATTCAGGATGCGGATGCTGAGGGTTCTATCTTTCACAATGCAACCTTGCGCGAGTAAGGTTCTCAATGCAAGGCTTGCTTTTCCCTTGATAGTACATTGAAGAATCTCCTAAATAAATTTATATTGCCTAGGGAAGATGTGAATTCACGGGTGCCAATCTTCGTGGAGCTGTACTTGCCGGTGCCAATCTTCAGAGCGCAAACCTACAAGGTAATCTTCGTGTTTCCTGATAATTTCATGAATTATTTTAGAGATTTATTACAGGTAGTACTAAATGACAGTTTTTACATATCAGTCTTATTGTATTGCAATATATCAATATTTCTGTCTCAAGCATTTCTGACATGCACCTTATTTTGGTTGCTTGATCTTCGTATGAATATTTTGGTTTACCGTTTAAGGTACAAGAAACTGTTGAGCACCACAGATCTTGTTTTTCTTTGTAAGAGCCATAACATTCTCTTCCCAAATTATCCCTGAACATTAGTTTTCGCTGTTATATTGCAGATGCTTGTTTAAGAGAGAGTAGCTTCTGTGGAGCGGACCTCCGTTCTGCACACTTACAGGTTTGGCATCAAAAGTGACAAAAAGAATGATTGCATAAATTTCAATATAAGGAAAAGAGGGAAAGAAACCAAGAGGACAGTGGCATAGAGAATGAAATTACCTGTGAAGTTCTACTTTAATTGTTTCTAGTCACTGCTACTATAATAATATGTATGTATTATTAAGACACTTTGGAAAAGAAGCAAAGGATTTCCTGACGTATCAACATATCTGCTTGGCATACTGAGAAATCTCACATATGTTCACTGATCTCATTTTTTTTTTTTTCAGACTGCTGATCTTACAAATGCCAATCTGGAGGGAGCTAATCTGGAAGGGGCTAATATGAAGGTGATCAATTTCTAAGCCTTGTTATGTGTAGATAAGTATATAACAGAAGGTGACAATGATCAAGAATCATTTATCAGACTTAGAGAATGTCGAAAGCATAGCTTTAGTGGGAAGTCATGGCTTTTATTCTTAATGAACTTGTGACTGTGTTAGTTGGTGAGATGCCCACAGACAAATTCAAAGAGTTAACTTGTGTAGACTTCGAGGGTAACTTTTGTTAAAACATTTGTGTTTCAGGGTGCAAAGTTGAGTAATGCCAATCTGAAGGGTGCAAACCTTCAACGTGCATATTTACGTCATGTCAATCTTCGAGACACAGTAAGTAAATCAGACTGCTTTAAGATTATATGAATTTGTTTTGGCATTCAATAGGTAGTTACGTTGAACTTTCTGATAGTCAATATCATATCCTTTCTGCGTCCCAAAATGAGTGTCCACTTTCTCTATATCTTTTCTCTCGAAATGAGTGTTCACTTTCTTTTTAGTAAGTTATACTTGAATTACTAATAATATCCTGAAGATAAGACTCATTTTGGGACCAATTGTATACGTCTTCTTACTATTTGCTATCAAGTGGTGTACGCTCCCACATCAGTTTTGAGAATGGAGATTACCTTTTAGTAATTTGAATCCTTTGTCCGCAACGTCCCTCCCCACAGTGGTGGAGTTTCATGCTCTAGGCTGCCCTGTTTAACCCTTTGTCATGTTTGTTGTCATTAGATTGGGTGCATTTTGCTACACTGATTACTAAATTCAAGCCGTAATATTGATTTATATTATTGTGTGTTCTCAAGCCGCTATAGAGTTGTTACATGTTATATTCCAGAACCCCCGTCAATTTAAATAGTCATGCTCAGTCGAATGATAGCTTGTTCCATTTTAGCGGTGTTGTTTGTTTTTAAAATCCTTCTAAACCTTGTACTTAAAATTAATCTCTAGGGAAACAGATATTCCTTGTGACATTTTGGACGCAACCAAAAAATGTGATCATTAGGCTTTCATTTTGTAGCGTGTACGGATTAGTTTATGAGGAAGGAATTGATGGAACCCGCCACTGTTTCCGTTTCTTTTGACATATTTTGTAAGAGATAGAATAATGGATGAAAACCTGTTCAGGTGTGCTTCACAAGGAGGGAGATCTTAGATGAAGTTTAACTTCGACAATAGGTACTGAGAATTCAAATTTTGTGCGCTTGTAAAGATGTATGGATGTGGGATTTCGTTCAACTTTCCTTTGTTCCCTCTACCAAATAGAGTACAGATATTCTTTTCAAAGAACTTAATCCCGAGGGGGCCTAACTCAAAAGACTTGCCTTTTAGGTCGGAGACTTCTTAGACTTAGGATTCTCGATCTGGGATCGAGCCACCTTCATCCTTCCTTTTATCCACCCTACTAAATGGGCTCTAGAAAAGGACCCTTTTAGGTAGTCCTAGCAAAATGGACCGCTACCCTCCGGCCTTCATTAGCCCAACGTGTTAATACCGGACCTAGGCTGGAAAAATATAACTCAAAATGTGAGTGCATTTTTGGCCCGAGCCTGGCATGCCATCCATTTTGCTTGCTGGAGCTTGCAAAATGAGCATCAGCCTCTTGGTCATCACTGGTCCAACCCAATATTACTGGTTACGGGCTGACCACAAGTAGTCAGATAAGCATGCAGGCGTTTTTTGGCCTGACCTGTTTTGACCCCGAGCCAGGCCCGCATCTCTTCCTTGGAAAGATAATTGGGCACATATGTTATGAGTTCCTAGAAAGAGTGGCTAATACATCTCTAAACCCGAATTCAATTTCCACCATTTGCATAAAACTAGTAGATTTAAAGGACAGTTCTGTTGCAATAATTATTGTAGAATCGGTACGAGTCCAACATTACATTTATGCTATTTGTTTGTTTCAGCATTTGGAAGGTGCAAAGCTAGATGGTGCCAATTTGCTTGGAGCAATCAGGTAACTGTGCAGCAGAAATGTGTTGATCAATTAAATCATATGTCGGGTTTATGGATCGAACATCACGATGTTTCAGACAAGTTTGCGAGCTCGAATTTTACTTGGGTAGAGAAGAATTATAGGAAAATAAGATATTTATTCACTTACTCACGTTGTGTAGTTTAATTCAAACAAAATAAAAGGTCGAATTATTCATTTTCTCGAGTTTTGTCCCCAAATCTGAGTTAAATCAAGCTTTTTCATTGTTAAAGGAAGACGTTTAGAATCAATCTTTGTGCCTTTTTTTTTTGTTACGTTTAGAATCAAACTTTGTGTTTCTTTATATATATTGTTTGTTTTTTTATGATGAGTCATGAATTGGCTGATGGAATTGGAAATCCTTAGATACCATTTTTGAGTTGTGGATATTGAATAGACGTCCTGAAATAGAGCCTGTAGAATATGAATTCTTTTTTCGTAAAATCACTGGCTTTAGCCTTTTGGTTTTGGGGTTGGAATCATATTCTTTTTATTTTGGGTCACCCCTAAACATTTTTATTTTGTAACTTTAGAACTACTATTAACTGCTTTCCAACCATTTCGTCAGTTCACTTTGACGAAATTTTTTGAAAATGTCAATTTTGTCTTTCTTGTCACATTTTTCTTTGTAATGTCAGACTACCATGCATGCATGTGTCAACTTTTGCAATGAACTACTATGTACCCTTTTTTTATCAGTTGAGCTGCACAACAAAGATGTAGCTAGCTCTCCTCTTTTAACCATAAATTTCATCTCATATCGTCGACAATGAGACTCGAACTCAATACCTCAAAGAAAATTCAAAGCGGTTAAACAGCTTGACCCAACATGTCTCGACAATAACCAATTTTTTATTTCGTAATTTAATTTTTTTAAATCACCGAAATTTCAAAGCATTAAAAATTCAAATTTACACGTGAAATTCTGACATTTGCATGAGTTGCATCAGTTAATGATAATCAATATATTCTTAACCTTTATAAAATAAAATCCTTGACACGTTCAGTGTATTTGCAAAATGTGAAATAATAATATTAATACTACCACAATTATCCATAAAATAGCATATTAAATTATATAAACATGAAAATGGTCGGTGAACACAGTCCAAATAGCTAGAAATATAATTATAATGAAGTTTGGTCGGTCTTGATCCACCCAAGAAATTAAATCTATGTCTAATCTCTAATCGAAATTGGTGATTTTCTTTAATTTTTGCTGAGACTGTTATGTCTTTTCGAGTGAGTTACAATAAAAAAACACAAGAATTATTTTTATTTAGGAATATATTTTTGTGATACAATAAAAATATCTTGGCTCAAACATGTCGGCAACTACTATTAACCACCCAAATGAGGCATTGCATGAAAGGGGTCGAAAGATTGTATATTTGCACTATTGCCCACACTTTCCTATAAATTTACGATGCTCTCTCTATATTGATTTAATTTTCCCTGTGAGCTTGAAATTTTAAGTTGATAGAAGTGAATAGAATTGATGAAATTGATTTGCTTCTAATAAAAAAAGTATCAAATTGATAATTTTCTTTGTATAGTGACAATTCTTAACCCCCAAAATTTTGTTAAACTTATAAATAATATCATAATTTTACACTTATTTTAGGGGCAATCTAACAAAATTATTTTGTGGGGTAAATAACATGAATAATTATTTGTTTATTAAATATTTGAATAAGTACATGAATAAATTCTTTTTTTTTTTACTAAGGATATTTAAAACTTTATAAGGAAAAAAAGTGGGCACGTCTCTCATCTGGAGAGTTGGGAACTAGGGTTCCATAGTA